>JAVTVY010047575.1:0-23960 GCA_036873755.1 Hanleya hanleyi | reverse complement strand
CAATAGAGACACAAATACAGCTACCAATAGAGACACAAATACAGCTACCAATAGACACAAATACAGCTACCAATAGAGACACAAATACATCTACCAATAGACACAAATACAGCTACCAATAGAGACACAAATACAGCTACCAATAGACACAAATACAGCTACCAATAGAGACACAAATACAGCTACCAATAGAGATACAAATACAGCTACCAATAGAGACACAACTACCAATAGAGACACAAATACAGCTACCAATAGAGACACAAATACAGCTACCAATAGACGAGAACCCTGCTGCTGATGACTGAACTTTATATTGTTTCCAATGTCATATATTGGGCCACTAGCTCTTCAACATTACAGCCGGCTTTTCTATATTAAAGCATTTGCCTACTTTTACCTACTTTTGCCAGAGTATAAGGTAAAACTACGCATTATTATCTCACCACAGTTTATCTTGAAAGACCTTATCTAACCCTTGCACATGTAGCACATTAATAAAACTGGTGAGAGACCAGAGCCGTAAGAAAGATAAATGTGACCGCGATCTTTTTTCTTAGGTTGAGAATGCTTTGTGTAGGCCTCATTGGGTTATTTATTTAGCACTTGTGACCACATTTTGCCTGAGATCAAATTCTCACTATATGTACTGACGCGATATACAAGCCGAAGGTTATTGTGTAACCATATTTACTGCTACCAACCAAACATTCATATTTGACTGCTCTACTTAACTTCATTGGTCACTAAAAAAGTATGTCACACTGGCCTTTCAAGACCGATCAGTGATATATAGCTACACTCACTGGCCTTTCAAGACAGATCAGTGATATATAGCTACACTCACTGGCCTTTCAAGACCGATCAGTGACATATAGCTACACTCACTGGCCTTTCAAGACAGATCAGTGATATATAGCTACACTCACTGGCCTTTCAAGACCGATCAGTGATATATAGCTACACTCACTGGCCTTTCAAGACCGATCAGTGATATATAGCTACACTCACTGGCCTTTCAAGACCGATCAGTGATATATAGCTACACTCACTGGCCTTTCAAGACCGATCAGTGATATATAGCTACACTCACTGGCCTTTCAAGACCGATCAGTGATATATAGCTACACTCACTGGCCTTTCAAGACCGATCAGTGATATATAGCTACACTCACTGGCCTTTCAAGACAGATCAGTGATATATAGCTACACTTGAATGATTGGGTGAATACGGTACGATCGATATGTTCATACATTCTCCAGGCCGCCTGAATACATTATCAGTTACATTATCAGCTACATTATCAGTTATTTGAAACGGTTCCGCGGGGTCTCTTTTATCACTGTCAATGTCTATAGCTTTAGTATGTCTATTCAAACTCAAACTGGGTAATTTCTGTAAGAGTTTCTCACTCACCCGTGGGTCAAAATGTACGAAATTCATTCATTAGTACAATACAGATTCTCCATGTGATATTAATTTCATAAATACACGTTTGCTTTAGGTGCAACTAGGAGTGGCAATATGTTCGCCTGAGTAACTGGAGATCCTCTCCAAACTGGCTGTTGAAACTTCTCACAGAAACACTGCATGGGTTAAGAACCCCCAATCTGTCGATCGCTGTAATCAAATTACCTGCTTTCTCCTGTCTGATAGTAAAATCGCTCATTGTTGGAAAGATATTCATCATGGGGATTGAGATTTGGCATGGTTATTCTAACTCTGTGTTGTCTGGCATGGTTATTCTAACTCTGTGTTGTCTGGCATGGTTATTCTAACTCTGTGTTGTCTGGCATGGTTATTCTAACTCTGTGTTGTCTGGCATGGTTATTCTAACTCTGTGTTTTCTGGCATGGTTATTCTAACTCTGTGTTGTTTCCGTTTGCTAAATGTTGCTCTCGTTGCGGAGATATTAACGCTGAAAAGTGTGACCATCACACTTTATCCTATTTTGTTAACTTGAAATAACAGAAAATCCACACAAACATATCAGGGCCAAATTTAAAAACATAACTGCGACTATAGTTTGTTGAATGGTTGGTTGTTTTACTTGGCCAAGTAAACAATTTGCTAGAAAATTTGAAACTTCTCGAAACATAAACGTTTGCAAATGAGCGCTTATTGTTTTTAATAGGAATAACTTCATACCTGAAGTCTCATAGTTCTCACAATAAACGACAGATGCCGGCGAATGAGCGAACGTCCGCTCAGGCACTCAACGAGTACAGTCCACCAAAACTACCACATTAAACTGTATACTGCCGGCCTGCAAAGCTACATTAGCTAGACCTGTTCAATAGCAACTGTTATAGATAAATTACAATCGTCGGTTGATATTTACTAGAGGTGAAATTGCCCGCTACGCGGTAATGCAGGTTCTCAATGAGATTCGTGTTTACGAATAACGACTACAGATTTAATATTTTACAAATCTAAAGCTACAGAGAACAGATTAAAGGATAGAATGTTCGGTGAACTTCAAGCTTTACGTGTGGAAATACATTTACATGAGATATGAATCGTTACTGTTCTTGAGGTAGGAATGGGGTAATGTATATCAGAGTGCGAGGTGAAATAATTTGTCGTCTGTTTCAAACCCAGACCATTTAATGGCAGCATTATTATAAGAAAACAAGATAAGCATCCTTTGTAGATTGAACTATACAAAAGAAAGATGACAGTAATCCACACCCTGGCCAGCCAATATGGATATGATTAACTCGTCAAAGATTTGGACATTTACATCATCTTGGTACAGTATCTTTTTCCTCGCAGAATTTTTAATAATAATGCAATATATTACTTTCATAGTAGAATAGCTAGATTTCAGTTTACGGTAATTCTATTCAAGGCCAGCCACGTGTTGGAAAACACAATATGGACGACTGAACTGTCTACTAAATGCGGGATCTGATTCATGTTTTTAAACGTTTTTTTTTTTCATTTAGCCTCCCCCACTGCGAACCAGTGCCGCGCTCAACCTGCTAAATATGCCACCAGTACCTAAAGTCTGTCCATTTTAATTAGTCGTCTACTTTGGAGCTTTTCAAAAATAAATAGTTAATCCTGCAACAATTTTCTTTTTTGCAGCGTGTATAACAAACTGAACTCTACAAAATGACTACCATTTCTCTGTGATATCGATAATATTTCCATCTTGAACTAACTTTTTAATTCTCTCCATATAAAACGCCAGTACAGTTGTTTATGTACCGGGCCTCAATTACATAGGGAGACGTAATAATGTATTCATGCCCACTGGCACAAAGGTCATTGATGCCGAATACAGTAGTAACAGGCGGTCCGTGGAAGTGTTGCTTATATCCCATGCCCAGTGAAATGGCCAAATAATAAACCGCGCACACCTCTATGACCATACACGACATTGTTGACCTTTGTACTAGACAACACGAATACATTATGACGTCTGCCTATGTAATTGAGTCCCGGTACATGAAACAACTGTACTGGACTTTTATATGGAGAGAATTACACAGTTATTTCAAGCGTGATATATCATCGATATCACGAAGAAATGGTAGTCATTTTGTAGAGTTCTGTTTGTTCTATACGATGCAAAAAAGAAAATTGTTGCAGGATTAACTATTTATTTTTGAAAAGCTCCAAAGTAGACGACTAATTAAAATGGACAGACTTTAGGTACTGGTGGCATATTTAGCAGGTTGAGCGCGGCACTGGTTCGCAGTGGGGGAGGCTAAATGAAAAAAAAAAAACGTTTAAAAACATGAATCAGATCAGTTAACTGCTGCTTATTGACAAGCTCCAAAGTAGACGACTAATTAAAATGGACAGACTATAGTACTTGATTCACTAAGTTTTATTGCCGACTGATTCTCAGTTAATTTATACTTGGAAGTGTGAACCTGTCAACGCCACTATGCACCCCAGAAATGGTTTAATTGTTACCATTGATAACCCTTGAAAAAAAAATGTTTAGGGTTTTTTCTTAGTGTAAATATTCCTTAGTATTCTAGCCCATCAACAAGCCTTACATCACGAGAGCTTCCCGCCAAGCCCCCATTGCCAGGTGTAGATAATTATCTACTGTAGTAATATCGTGCTCAAGCGGGACTTGGTAATGGGCTTAAAGACTGGTTTGAAGAAAAAAGTAAATGTTTACTGCAGATAATACATCTCACTGAAGTGATGACAATTCAATAAATGAAAGATTAAAGGCCTCTGAAACACGCGTGGCGCCAAAACCATGTTTTATTCCGATGTTAACCACAGTATATTTCCCTGTTTATATGTTCATAAGTTTTATATCCAATTGCTTCAATAGAATGCGCAGATATCTATTGTATATGTAGAGTCCGTATTGCCGTCTCCAGTAGAGCGTTTTTCCCTATGATATTGGCCTTAGCACCAGCGGAATTCAGACAGCCACAGTCGTTACTGTTGATTACAAATTAGCCACATATATGCAACTCAGTGTATGTAACCACGACTGAGTTGCACATCCTTACCAGCACAGACATCAGTAGGCCTATCGCCCTTTTCTTCCTGGCCAAACATGACAAAAATGCACAATTGACTATGACATTTAATGGGTTGTAAACATGTCAAATGTACTTCTCTCCTCCGACACAAAGTATCTGGATCATTTCTGCAGTGCAAGTGCACGTAAATAGCACCAAGTCATGTCATAATCTTCCTATTACGTTCAAATTTTGAAAATAGAAGAAGTGCGGGAAACGTTCCAATGCGCACGCACCGCTTTAAAACGGAAATAACACGAGTACTTTATGATATGTTGTCATCAGCTAATGGGCTGGGCCTAACGCACGTGGTCAAGCTCCGCGTGCTTCGTGGATCTTCCATCTCGGTTACCCCAGCAGCTGATGACGCCTTCTTCTTTACGACATGTCGTAAAGTGTTCGTGTTATTTCCGTTTTAAAGCGATGCATACCCATTGGAGGGTTTCTTGTGCTTCTCCTCAATTACAGAAACATATTGCTTATACAGTAAATCTTTATAAGATTTATGGTAACAATCCTCGAGATATAAATTGGGGAAAATACTACCAGTTATTTTACCCATTCAATATAATCAAATAAAATACCATATTCCGTTCGACGGGTGCTCATTTTATTTCATATATCTGCTATCTTCATACAGAAAATACTATTTTCAAGCCCAACAACTAAATAAATTTACGATACCTGAGATCCGCTTGGAATACAAAAATCGCCACTATAGCAGTGGCCCCATTCGCTTTCTATCCCGGGTTAACGGCAAAAATGTGGTCAGCTCAGACCAAAATTTAGGAATGGCATTACAATCTCGAGTTTCTTAACAAGAAATTGAACGGTCACCGCAACACCAATCAAAATACAAACTGACCACCAGCTTCGCATATAGGGTCAGTCACGGAGGAACTAATTGCTTTCCATAAGGCAATGTTGACCATGAAATCTACATTTCGTCATGTCAGGCGAAGCGAAATACAACCAATATTATGTGTGTATGTTTCTAACCACTGGTAGACCCATACATGCGTGACACTGGGTCAGTCGAAGCACTACGATGTTGTGACATTTATTTAACTTTATCACAAACTCCTCAATGCTAAAAGACCGATCTGTATCATTGTACGTCTTGCTGTCAGAGGATTATTGCAGTTTGACTGCGACATAAATGCTTCTGCATTGAGGCATTGCGCTACATTGGTCTTTTCAAAAGGGCCCAACATGTTTGAGTTTCTGAGGGAGGATGATTGCTGATTATCATTCAGTGACTTGGACAGAACATCCCTTCAAATATAATATGTATTTGATTATGTATCATAAGAAGCTGCTGCACTCAGATACACGTAAGGGTTTGACCCTTACATTTTATGTTATGTTATATTCATACGCGATTATGGGACTAGGTTAAACTCTAATGATTTCTATTACGATTGTAGATACATCATATAATGCTGTTACAAAAGTTATTCAAATCAACATCTGATGGATAGTCGCTATCAAGTTCTGTGTAAGATCCAAAGACATTTTTTACCGAGATAATTTGACTGACGAGGATTATACGTCTTAGGAAATACTCCGAACATTTTAATTATATCTATCATGCATATGCTGCATGCAATTCCATTATGGTTTCATGAATGCATATTAGCACGTGTCTGATATTTCTAGCTTTTCTGCATAGAGATAGTTTGTTCGATAACAAACAAACAAACAGTCGATCTGCCCGGTTCAATTCTGATGATTACGGTTTCAATAATCACTGAGCAGATGCAACAATGTTTTTAAGTTTAGTTCAATTTGTGACAAGAACGTTGGAAATGGACCCGTCGGATATGCGATCGTTTTTAGTAAAATTTGAAAATAATCGGTATTTCATAGCTAAGTTGGAGATAGACAGCTCTCTTTACAGCACAGAATTTATTGAAACATTGTGTATAAATTAGCACAGCAGAAAATACAACATACAAACTCATGGTCACCCATCAACATGGGGTATCCCTTGTCACGAATTAACAGGAATGATAGTAAAATACAGAAAATTTCAGATAAAACTGAACATAGATTTCTAATCAAAATTTCCGATGAAACGTAAATCACACTGTTTTATATAAAGAAAATTTAAAACACGAGGATCACTTACTTAATTTCCAATCTAGTGAAGAAATTTATTTTTATCCTTTTCAAACCCCATGATATTTCCAATAAACTGAGATGGTTACCATGGCAACATATTTGTCATATTCAAATAGAACTGTGCATATTTGTTTAGCAACGAACCTACAGCTTCAATATGTCATTATTTATTGACGAGAAATTGAATTCTTCCCTTGAAACGATACTGGACGGAATTCCCTCAAACTTGGATAGAAGCTTCAGTGGGATAGCCCCCTCATTTGATTAGGTTTTGGTGTGTGGGCGTGCATTCATCCGTGTCCGGTGTCTGGTCGTCCGTCTGTCTACTGGTACATGTATATACATGCCTTGTCTGCAAGATATCTTGAGAACAACTGGATGGAATTTCACCAAACTTGGATGGAAGCTTCATTGGGATAGCCCCCCCCCCCCCATTTGATTAGGTTTTGGTGTGTGTGTGTGCATTCATCCGTGTCCGTCCGTCCGTCCATCTACTGGTACATGTATATACAGGCCTCGTCTGCAAGATATCTTGAGAACTACTGGACGGAATTCCTTCAAACTAGGATAGAAGCTTCAGTAGGATAGCCCCCTCATTTGATTAGGTTTTGGTGTGTGGGCGTTCATTCATCCGTGTCCGGTGTCCGTCCATCTACTGGTACATGTATATACAGGCCTTGTCTGCAAGATATCTTGAGAACAACTGGATGGAATTTCACCAAACTTGGATGGAAGCTTCATTGGGATAGCCCCGTCATTTGATTAGGTTTTTGGTGTATGTGTGTGCATTCATCCGTGCCCGGTGTCCGTCCATCCGTCCATCTACTTGTACACGTATATACAGGCCTTGTCTGCAAGATATCTTGAGAACTACTGGACGGAATTTCACCAAACCTGGATGGAAGCTTCAGTGGGATAGCCCCGTCAGTTGATTAGGTTTTGGTGTGTGTGTGTGTGCATTCATCCGTGTCCGGCGTCCGTCCATCCATCTACTTGTACATGTATATACAGGCCTTGTTTGCAAGATATCTTGAGAACTATTGGACGGAATTTCACCAAACTTGGACAGAAGCTTCAGTGGGATAGCCCCCTCATTTGATTAGGTTTTGGTATGTGTGCGTGCATTCATCCGTGTGTGGTGTCCGTCCATCTACTTGTACATGTATATACAGGCCTTGTCTGCAAGATATCTTGAAACTACTGGACGGAATTTCACCAAACTTGGATGGAAGTTTCATTGGGATAGCCTCTCATTTGTTTAGGTTTTGGTGTGTGTGTACGTTCATCCGTGTCCATCGTCCGTCCGTCCGTCCATCTTCATGTACATGTATATACAGGCCTTGTCTGCAAGATATCTTGAGAACTACTGAACAGAATTTCACCAAACTTGGAAGGTTCATTGGAATAGCCGCCTCATTTGATTAGATTTTGGTTTGTACGTGCATTTATCCTTGTCCATTGTCCATCCATCCATTCATCTAATTGTACATGTATATACAGACCTTGTTGGCAAGATATCAGGAGAACTACTTGACACTTATTGCCCACTCAACGCAAGGTGGGAGGTTGGGGGAGACGTATGTTTTTGCTTAAAAAAACAACCAGCATAGGCTTCATGTCGGAGCGGCAACCCAAGGGTCAAAGCGGAACCTCTAGTTTACATCAGCGGCCGTTAGCCATGATATCAATGTATGCTAGAGTACAATGTTGTTCCATCTTCATTTTATCAAGCCAATTTCTACGTTCCCACTTCGAACTTCCTTGATATATCTGGCCCCTTCAATCTTCGAAGAACTTATAAATAGACACAAGCGTCACTGACCTCGAAATCATTTGAACTGCGAAATAGTCGCCCATCTAGACCCCAAAACGTCTATTTCCATACACTTTCTCTACTGCGCATGCGCAGAATGACGTCAGTCCCACGTCACATCCATCCCCTCGGATGCTCCTTCACGAATGCTTCACAGTGATACCTCATACGACTCCATAGGACCAATAGTGGCCCACCTAGACCCCAAAACGTCTATTTCCATACACTTTGTCTACTGCGCATGCGCAGAATGACGTCACTTCCACGCTACACTCAGCCCGTTGGATATTCCCTCACGTTTGCTTCATATTGATACCTCATTCGACCCAATTGGTCCACTAGCGGTCCCTACAGATTGCCGAACATTCTCACGAAAACCCACGGATTTGGGACTACTTCCGGTCCGCGGAAGCAGACGGCATCATCGCCAGACCGCATCACCACGGAGAAATACATCCCCCCAAGGTTAAGCCCCATTCATTCAGACCGGAAGTGACGTCATACATGCGCACAACACTCCTGCGCACACCGCCGCATGACCGCCCCATTTTCTTTCTGCGCATGCGCAGTGAGGCGTCAAAGGCTTTAAATCAGTAGACACTACCTCTTCCTTTGGCCGAGTGGTTTAGATCGCCAACATACAGTAGGATTAGCACTAGAATTTGTGCTATTCTAAGATAGTGTAATCTCAAAATAACGAAAATACTGTTAGATTAGTGGGAGTCAAGTTCTCCCCTCTCCCAGCGAAGGTACATCCAATTATGACATCAGTGTGACGTCGAAATATTTTTTTTAAATATGTTTTGTTCTTTAGTTGAAAGCATGAGCTTTAATTTGGCGACATCTATCATTTTGATTTTTTATTTGTAAACAAATGATTATACGTTCCTCTACCCCTACTATATTTCTGAAAAATTAGTATCACCAGGCCACCGCTCACAGCAAAATCGCTGTAGCTACCTTATGTTCACACGAATCTTCGGCCTGCTAGCCTGAGTAAACTCGCATGCCCTAAACTTGAAGACTATAGGTTCAGTAATTGGTCAGCATGAGGTGGGAACGGGAGCAAATTCTAGGCCCCTTATCTCGCACGCGCCTATACTGGGAAATTATTATGTAAATAATTTAACCACCACTGGAGTTTAGAAACCTATCACAAGAAGGTTCATAATAGATATTGTTGGAAGTAAACCATGATATAGATGTATGAAACATACAAAAGGCACATTTACAGATTACATGCTACAGTAGACAGAAGATTCGTTGGCCTGTGCAACATTTTAACGAAACATTGTTAAAAGTTCGTTACAATCTTGCACAATTACCCATTTTAAAAAGTTTTTGAAGTTTTTAAAATCGTTTCTTATAGAGAAATGACATTGAAAAGAGTATCCTAGTATGAAGATTCACCTTTTCCAATATGTTTTCTTAAGGAAGAAAAACACCACTAATACGCAAGAATGGCCGCTTAATGTATCAATCTCATGGACGGATGTGATGGACGGACAGACGGGCGACAACAATACCCCGGAGTCCAATCGGCCTGAGGGTAAAAAGAGTCGGCCCATCCACATTTCAATGTCTGTATAATAGTTGACCTTGAAAACACGCCAGGGTAATTCTGAGATATACAAAGGAAGAAGTAATGCAACGAAACGCTTATAGGAATAACAACCTTTATGGGCCGACTTTCTCGGAAAAGGTCTATACATGAGCGGTTACACGTAAGCAAATGTATTGTTCGTGTGATCGACATATATAACAGTATATAGTATTTCAATTTAAAAAACACCTTAAGAGGACAGCTATCACCATTTCAAACGGTGAATACCGCACGCAAGCTGGGAAATATATGTCATTATGTAGGGTGCGTTTTTTTTAGGTATGCACGATTTTAAGAAAAAGGACCAGTTCATGAGATAATGTTGAGAAGTAAAGGAGCGTGTCAAAAGTTTTGACGTTCAAACTAAAAGAATGCGTCAGAAAATGAACAGGTACTCGTTCTTTTTCTTCCAGCAAACGAACGTTCGACAGTCAGAAAATGAACACTACCCCGTCAGAAAAATGAACGTCAGAAAAAGAACATTATTTTTTGAACGTTCAAATTAGTATGTATGATAGCGGTCAGAATTTGCTGAAGGGCTCACATTACGGCTATCGTGTCGACTTATTAGAACAAAAACAAAAAAACAAAACAAAAACAGAACACTCGAAAAGGCAGCACCTTTGAGACTTAACTGTATTTATTTTGCACTAGCTTTCGTAGGTATATAACCCACTTCCTCTGAAGAAGTACTTTCGTTCTTTCAAAGCAACTATTGCAAAGATTTGACGTTTATCTTCAGCAAATTCAATAAATGTATTTAATATAATAAAAGTGGATCTTTCGTGCATATTCTGGGGAATTATTTACCGGGAATTATAGAACGAGCGACATATAGGAACTAACGCGCGTGTATTATTTTTTTTGGAAGAAAACGAGATGAACTATATAATATTAAACTTCGACAGAGAAATATCACCATACTGATTTGGTTTTATTAAAAGTCCGATGTGACCAAATGTCGTAAAGAATGATAAAATTTGAATTAATTTGATAGACAAATAAGGACGTTGTTGTGATATCAAACCACACATTATTATATTACGTATTTGTATGACATTTATATAACAAATTTGATAGATGGCATTCGGCGGATGTTGATCCCGAATGTCAACCGTATATGCTAAACCCCTAGCTTTCCCCTATTGTACTGTCCGACCTGCTCTGTATCGATAGTGTGTGACGCGCGTGGACCGTCTGCACATGAGGCCAAGAAAGGGGGAGAGCTCAAAGTCATTGCCGTTCCCGGGTATATAGAGTTGTAAGGTGTGTGCTTCATTGCATCAGATTTCTTCACCGCTACTAATTTTTTTCGTATGAGAAAATAGTGATAGTCTCCAGGTCCAGATGGCTTTTTATGCACACCAAATGACCACCCGGGATTTTCCTGGTAGGCCGTATACCTGACACTGTCAACACTTGAAACTCGACATAATATTGTTCAATTTAATTTATTACACATCTTGCGGTGTTCTAAATGCTGTTTGTTATATTTATTATTTGGTGTCAAAAATGATCCATCACGGAAAGCCCCTTGAACAGATGTACATATAGCGTTGATTTTATTATCGTATTTTGATAGATCAATAAAGCTCAATAAACGATTCACTTATATTTCACCATAAAGTTAATATTGAGTGGCCTAAAATAAAAATAATTAACAGGATCAAAAGGTGATTTGCCGTTCCCGTGCTGACCAAAGTATGTTCAATAGATGCAATAAATAAAAGAGCATCTCGCTCGTCCTATGACGCCTTTTGTTTTGATTAGAGCATTATGTTCATCCCTGTGGATGATCACTAGGTCCAATAATGTTCTTTTCTTCTCCCAAGGACCACGATCATGAAATGAAATAAAAATAATATTATCTTCAATAAGAAATGAGTAAATCAGGGAAAGTATACAGGCCTACAAATTACATGTATGATCATTATAAAAAAGACATGGCCCGACTGAATCACGCAGTGACGCCATGCAGCTCCCGTCATATCTCAAGGTAGGCCGCCATGTGAGGTCTCCTATTTGTCAATAAAACCATGGAGTTCAAAGTTTTAATTCCATGATGAAAAAAAATAAACCTTGAATAAAACAGTTCTGATTGCAACACATCAAGCCATTTCTTTAAAAAAAGATATATGGACCGATTGATTCACGTGGAGACTTCATCACCCATGTGGCGCCCGTCATTATGCAACCTGTGAGGGCCCCTTCATTTATATGCTAAATAAAACAAAAGGCCGCAGTTCAAACACCAACACATCAAAACATTTCTTTAAAGAAGATGGATATTTTTCATAGACCAATGTATTGAAATATCCTTTGCGGAGCCTAAACCCTTCCTTCTTTCCCGCATACAAAGTATTCTCTATAGGACCCATTTCCAGCGCACGAACTTCATTTTCAATACATACTGTCGGCTTCTTTATTAAAATTATACCATGTCCAGGCATTACAGATCGCTGGAATACGTTTGTAAGTGATAAAGAAGAATCATTTAAAGTAACATGTCCATGACGAAACAATCTATCCACGGGACGCAAGCGCCGTAGGCCATGACTTTTGATCGCCCGACCGAGAATCTCATTTTTTGGTGGATAAGAAGAGATTCACGAAATGTAAAAATCCACATCAAACAAGTAAAACACTGGGGAAAATAATTATATTAGCGAACACTCATATATAGGTGGTTCCATCCGCCCATTTATTATTATTTACTTATTTATTTATTTATTTATATATTTATATATTTATTTACTTATTTATTTATTTATTTATATATTCATATATTTATTTACTTATTTATTTGTTTATTTGATAATACAGCACTTGTAAACATCTTTAACAAACTAAGATATATAACGTGTAATTAAAATAAAACATTGGGTGGATGGGCTGCGAAATCCGTACGGGAAGCGGCCCTTAAACTGCAATTTCAATCAATCTAGGTGGTGACAAACCGCTGAAGCGGAGATGGGACAAGAAAAAGAAAAACGTTTTACTTTTAGTTTTACCCTTTTTTAATTGAAGAAAATCACCGACATCGGTGATACCACTCCACATGATTACGGAATGCATTGAATATATACACACACGAAGCAAAAGACATGGCAAATTACAATAAAATCTATAACACGGGAATGACGCGCGATGAGAAAGTAGATTTGATCCAGCGCGTTTCTTAGTATCGGGATGGCAGCTTTCTCTATGTTGTTCATTTCTGCTCGCTTCAAACGCCAGCCGTTTGCGCACGTGAGAAAATGAACATGCGAAAACGAACGTGCGAAATTGAACGTCAGAGTGCATTAAAAAAATGAACGTTCAAAAATGAACGTTCGACTGTTCATTTTCTGACGCTGCTGTGTAAAATGAACGGCCTGACGCATGCGGAAATGAACGACCTTCTGTTCAAAAATGAACGCGTTCGCGTCAAAACTTTTGACACGCTCCCTAAGGGGAGAGGGAATGTAGGTCGAAATAGGCTTTAATATGATGGCCGAGAGGGGCCATCGCACTTCGCCCTCAAGAAGTATGGGGCGAAGTCGCGATAGTAAGAAGACGCGAAGCGATAATGCGAAGTCGATAATGCGAAGACGCGAAGCGATATTGCGAAGACGCGAAGCGATAATGCGAAGTCGCGAAGCGATAATGCGAAGACGCGAAGCGAAATTGCGACGACGCAAAGCGATAACGCGAAGACGTGAAGCGATAATGCGAAGACGCGAAGCGATATTGCGAAGTCGCGAAGCGATAGTACCAAGCGAAGTCGCGAAGCGAAGTGCGAAGTCGCGAAGCGAAGCGCGAAGTCGCGAAGTCACGAAGTTGCGAAGCGATGCGCGAAGTCGCGAAGCAAAGCGCGAAGTCGCGAAGCGAAGTGCGGACACGCGAAGTCGCGAAGTCGCGAAGCGATGCGTGAAGTCGCGAAGCGATGCGCGAAGTGTCGAAGCGATGCGCGAAGTTGCGAAGCGAAGCGCCAAGTCGCGAAGCGATGCGCGAAGTCGCGAAGCGAAGCATGAAGTCGCGAAGCGAAGCGCGAAGTGGTATGAAAGAAATCACTGCGCATGTCACGTTCAATATAACCGCACATCCAACCCGGATAAGTTTTACATATTTACTAGGAAATATTTTAGTTACAATACATCGAAAATGAATAGCGTTTTATCAGGAAATATTACACTAACCTCACACCAATATAGATAGGGATTTACTGGGAGATGCTATTGTATAACCATAAGCCAAATATATTGATTTACTAGGGACTGGAGAGAACTACGAAAGTATTGAATGAATGATGTTTTCCCATGCTATTGTACCAGACGGGTATCTAGCATGGCATATACAACTGTAGCCGTTGTATTGCAATAACTATATTGGATGAAATGCAAGAACTGTATTTCTAGGTAGTA
Source organism: Hanleya hanleyi (assembly GCA_036873755.1). Taxonomy (NCBI): domain Eukaryota; kingdom Metazoa; phylum Mollusca; class Polyplacophora; order Lepidopleurida; family Hanleyidae; genus Hanleya; species Hanleya hanleyi. The sequence goes on along the minus strand of JAVTVY010047575.1, from coordinate 9,517 downwards.
AACTGAGTATTCTCAGCTGACTATGCGGACTATAATCGAGTGTCTACTCATAATATATTACATGCAAAGAAAATATAACCGGGTTTGAATGTTCTACATTATACGATATATATCATATATCATGAAAAACATAAAAAACTGCATATTTTGTTTTGTATTTCTTTTTGTTTTATCTCAAGATATAACTTGTTAACAGAAAAAAATACAGAACAACCCATAAACACAATCTGTAGATGAGGAGTATCATTAAATAGTTTAATTAATACGACAATGACCAGATTGCCATTTCCAGCAAACTAGGATCGATTGTAGTGAACAGGCTGGTGACTGCATTGAATTATCCATCTCACTCGCCCACACTTACCGTCCTTCGCCCTTAAGTCGCGGTTTGGGGATATTTACTTGTGGAAATGAAGGTTCAGTAACTATAATTCGAAGCTGTAGAAACTGAAATTTAACAGTTCACTTTATTAGCTTTGCAACTGGGAATATATATGAAATTCAGGATAAGATCAAACAATGAGAATGTGGGGGTGGGGAAATAAGCCCTGCATTCAGTTGTATCCTGTAAATGGAGAGGAAATCAATCTGTTAATGGTTGAAATACATTTAGGAAAATAGATGTCTGCGTAAACATAGCCATTATAGCAATCTAACTCTTATTGTGGTACAACAGCGATCAATATTAATGTGATAAATTTGAAATTGTACCTGAAATTCGACAGTCAACCGATATCAACAGTGCTGAGTGAAGCTTCGTTCCGAATTGAGCTTGACATGCGCAGTGATTTCTTTCATACCACTTCGCGCTTCGCTTCGCGACTTCGCGACTTCGCGCTTCGCTTCGTACTATCGCTTCGCGACTTCGCATTATCGCTTCGCGTCTTCGCGTCTTCGCGAGATCGCTTCGCGTCTTCGCAATATCGCTTCGCGTCTTCGCATTATCGCTTCGCGACTTCGCATTATCGCTTCGCGTCTTCGCAATATCGCTTCGCGTCTTCGCATTATGGCTTCGCGACTAAGCATTATCGCTTCGCGACTTCGTAATATCGCGACTTCGCCCCATACTTCTTGAGGGCGAACTGCGATGGCCCCTCTCGGCCATCATACTTTAAGGCTATAGTTTGGGTATTTCAAAGATATTCAAGAGAACCGGGATTGTTTAGGTAGGCAACGTCATAATTCAGCTTTGTAAAAATATGTTATTTGCAGACACAACATTGAAATCTGCAGCAACACGTGTCTGTGGTTTGATTGATCAAACTGGCAATGACTCCAGAGTTGATCTGGATATCACAGATTGAGACGTTTACTCTAAATGTAATCAGTAAGCGTTCATCCAGCTCATTATACCAATCAACTGCGCGGTTTCAGTCTTGACTGGTATGACTTTTAAAGCAGAAAAAACAGTTTTCGGATACCAACAAACCAATTCAAAACAATCACGAAGACGAATTATACGAAATTGTCTAATAGAATCAACGCCGACAGAACTCATCCGAATCAGCTATAATACGCCACCAGCCATTATACGACCCGATAGCAATAAATACGTCAATCTGAATTGACTTTCGCAACTTTGTCGATGTCGATAGCTATTTGTCTTTTCGGTTATGATAGTAAAAACATTTGTACTGGAATAGACATATCTTTTTCTGTTTTAATTTGCCGTGTTAATAGATCGCCAGTGATTCAAATACTCACAACAATGTCAAGACAGAAAAAAAAGAAAACAAAAAGTGAGCCAGAGTGTTCTAACTAAACAGCATAATCTTGAAATCTTTGCATTGTTAGCGTGAAGATTATTATTTATTAGTTATTTATACTATGCTATCATGATATAGAATTATAATGCCGAAGAAAGGTAAAAATTCAGTCTTCCGAATGTTCATATTTTGTATCGATTATTAATAACTTATCCCAAAATACACAGAAGGATGACATGGCCAGTTGGCAAAGTTGTGAAAGTGTGCATTTCCACATTGCGAACGTATGTCGGAGTTGGTCAACGCAATACCTAAATACACCTGTACTCGTTTGGCTACCAGTTCAGCTCTGATAAAATCTAGGGACCAACCTTCGAATGTGAAAAACACTGGTCAGGTGGATTTTCCTTTTCTTTTCTCAGAAATACAATACACCTAAATCAATGGCAACAATAAATTGAGACGACACGAAACTACAGTTCAGCTTGATATTTCAAGGTATTAATATTTAGTTAGTGTGTTTTTGCCCTGAATAAAAAAAAAGTAAAAAAAAAAACAAAAAAAACTTTGTATAGAAACAACAATTAGTCTCTTTTGTGTGCAATACCAATTAATGAATACACTCAAGTGGTGACGTTAAGAGAACGGCCGTGTTAGCCCAAATATTCCATTTGAGATTTATCATCTTTCCCAAAAATCTACGATCTCAGCTGAGACCACTCGTACGTCAAAATGATTCATATGGTTCTAGTTTTACTTGAGAATGTTTGTAACATGGGTTAGCTTGGATTTTTTTACAAGGGTTTGCAAGGTTTTGTGGAGCGACTCCTCGCATTGTACTGCTGTGAACCAGCAAAGGTTTGTGAGAAAACAAGGCGTCATTGGACATGTTGAAGGGGTTGAAACGGAAATATGTTAGCTTGTTTCTATTCCTACTTCAGTTAAGAAAACATTCTCGTCTCTATTTCCGTATTTCAATGGGTCCAAAAATTAATCATGTGAATAGCTTACTTTCTGTTTCCTATTGAAGAAGTTGGCTATCATCTTCGCTCTTGCAGTATCTACTTAATATCTACTAATTGATTGATGTTATCTATAAATGAAAGATATTATGAGATTAACATCAACAGTTGATCGCACTGTACACTAAATAAATTTCTTTATTCCCAAGTCTTTTCCACGATATAGTTTGACTTATGAATACAACGTTAGTAGTGTTATAAGCGTATATACAGCCACAGTTTGACGAGTGCGCAGGTGTTTCTGCGCAGATTTGAAAAATGTGGCGGTATTGTGGCGGTGTGCGCATGCGGGCCTCCCACCCCGAAAAAAAAGTTCCGGCAAAAAAAAAAAAAAAAATGTATTCATGCGCGGTGATGCGGTTTGGCCGTGGTTTTGGCGGTGATTCGGTCTCGGAAAAAAGCTTCCGCGGAGAAAAAATAGTCCCTAGATAAAATGGTCCGATGGGGTCGAGTGAGGTATCAAAGTGAAGCTTAGGTGAGGGGGCATCTAATGGGCTGGGTGTGGGATTGAAATATCGGCATTGTGCGCATGCGCGGTGGCCGAAGGGTATGAAAATAGCCTTTTTGGAACTAGGGGAGCCCCTAGTGGACCGATGGGGTCGAGTGAGGTATCAAAGTGAAGCTTATGTGAAGGGGCATCTAATGGGCTGGGTGAGGGGTTGACATATCGGCCTTCTGCGCATGCGCGGTGGCCGAAGGGTATGAAAATAGCCTTTTTGGAGCTAGGGCAGCCCCTAGTGGACCGATGGGGTCGAGTGAGATATCAATGTGAAGCATTCATGAAGGGGCATCTAATGGGTTGTGTGTGGGGTTGACATATCGGCCTTCTGCGCATGCGCGGTGGCCGAAGGGTATGAAAATAGCCTTTTTGGAGCTAGGGGAGCCCCTAGTGGACCGATGGGGTTGAGTGAGGTATCAATGTGAAGCATTCATGAAGGAGCATCTAATGGACTGGGTGTGGGGTTGACATAGCGGCCTTCTGCGCATGCGCGGTGGCCGAAGGGTATGAAAATAGCTTTTTGGAGCTAGGTTCTATAGTGGACTGATGGGGTCGAGTGGAGTGCATCAATGCAGAAGTAGACCCGCGAAGGTGTACTCTAATGGTTGGGTTGGTGTGTGTGGGTTGGAAATGGTCGGCCTCATACGCGCGGTGGCCGAAGCGGTAAGAAAATAGCCTCGGCCTAGGTCTCAGGACCGGATGGGGTCGTGGAGGAGGTATCAATGTGAAGCATCTTGGCGAAGGGGCATCTAATGGACTGGGTGTGGGGTTGAAATAGCGGGGCCATCCACGTGGCGTACGCAGCGCATGAAAATAGCCGTGTTGGAGCTAGAGCCACTAATGGGCTGATGGGGTCAGAGTGAGGCATCAATGTGTGAAGCCTAGGGTGAAGGGTATTTTATGGCTGGGTGCATGTAAAATTTTTCCTGAAAAAAAACGGAAAACGGACTTTATCGAAAAACCTGGGAAAATGCCTATATGGGGTATGAGGGCATAGCAGGGGTCAAAGCCGGGCTTAACGGGGCTTGTCTATCAATAGAGTTATCTCCCCCTAGTTCCAGGGTGGGTGTATGTAAAAATTTTCCTGAAAAAATACGGAATACGGACTTTATCTTAAATTACGGGAAAATGCCTATATGGGGTATGGGAGGTATAGCACCATCCTGGGAAACCTACTTCTATACATTTGCGGTATAGGTTGTGGGTCTCGTTTTACTCGTCTCGTCATTTAGAACATGATAGGAAGTGTCCCCGTGCGAATCGGTGAAATTTTTGAAAAAAGTCACTGAACCCCATATAGTCCCATACTGAGGGTATAGGATCAATGTTTGTCCCCCTGGGAAACGTACTTCTATACATTTGCGGTAGGGTTGTGGGGTCTCGTTTTACTCGTCTCGTCATTTAGAACATGATAGGAAGTGTCCCCGTGCGAATCGGTGAAATTTTTGAAAAAAGTCACCGAACCCCATATAGTCCCACACTGAGGGTATAGGATCAATGTTTGTCCCCCTGGGAAACGTACTTCTATACATTTGCGGTAGGGTTGTGGGGTCTCGTTTTACTCGTCTCGTCATTTAGAACACGATAGAAAGTGTCCCCGTGCGAATCGGTGAAATTTTTGAAAAAAGTCACCGAGCCCCATATAATCCCATACTGGGGTATAGGTTCAATGTTTATCCCCCTGGGAAACGTACTTCTATACATTTGCGGTAGGGTTGTGGGGTCTCGTTTTACTCGTCTCGTCATTTAGAACACGATAGGAAGCGTTGCGGAGCGAATCGGTGAAATTTTTGAAAAAAGTCACCGAGGCCTGGGTAGGCCCATAGGCCTATACTGCATGGCTATGGGTGTATAGGCCCATACGGGGTGGACATGTTGTAGTCTAGGTGAGTCCCTAATGGTCCAATGGGGTCGGTTGAGGTCTTATTTTGAAGCTCTCGTGGAGGAGCACTTGACTACACTAATGGTTCGTCTGTGTTCAATAGTCTGCGCATGCGCAGTCTGGCCGTAGTATAGAAAACAGGCATTTTGGGTGCTATGTAGGGGGTGTGTTTGGGATAGAGATGGGCTATTCACGGTTCGAATGGGTCGTGTGAGGTGTCAAAGTGAAGCTTGTGTGGGGTAGAGTCAGAATGGTGTGTTTTTGAATGCAAGTCGCGTTAATCTGCGCATGCGCAGTTAGTTGTAGTAAGTAAAGTGGCCATTTTGGGGCAGTGAAGGAAGGTATTTGGGGTCGAGATGGACCGCTATGGGTCGAATGGGTGGTCGTGGAGGGGGTGTCAAAGTGAAGCTTGTGTGGGGTAAGTCAGAATGGCGTGTTTTTGAATGCAAGTCGCGTCAATCTGCGAGGCGCAGAGTTGGTTCTGTAGTAAGTAAAGTGGACATTTCCGGGCAGTACATGAAGGTATTTGGGATCGAGATGGGCTATTCACGGTTCGAATGCGTCCTCGAAGGTGTCATCTTGTAGTTCTCGGGGTGTACATTCCGATTTGAGGGATGTTAGCGTCATCTGTGACGTCATCGGTGACGTCATCGGTACGAGTAGTAGCGAAAGTGGACATTTTCGGCAGTACATGAAGGTATTTGGGGTAGAGATGGGCTTATTCACGGTTCGAATGCGTCCTGGAAGGTATCATCTTGTAGTTCTCGGGGTGTACATTCCGATTTGAGGGATGTTCGCGTCATCTGTGACGTCATCGGTGACGTCATCGGTACGAGTAGTAGCGAAAGTGCCCATTTTCGGGCAGTACATGGAAGGTATTTGGGGTCGAGATGGGCTATTCACGGTTCGAATGCGTCCTGGAAGGTGTCATCTTGTAGTTCTCGGGGTGTACATTCCGATTTGAGGGATGTTCGCGTCATCTCTGACGTCATCGGTGACGTCATCGGTACGAGTAGTAGCGAAAGTGGACATTTTCGGGCAGTACATGAAGGTATTTAGGGTCGAGATGGGCTATTCACGGTTCAAATGCGTCGTGTGAGGTGTCATCTTGTAGTTCTCGGGGTGTACATTCCGATTTGAGGGATGTTCGCGTCATCTGTGACGTCATCGGTGACGTCATCGGTACGAGTAATTCTTTGAAAGTGGACATTTTCGGACAGTACATGAAGGTGTTGGGGTCGAGATGGAGGGCTATTCACGGTTCGAATGCGTCCTGGAAGGTGTCATCTTGTAGTTCTCGGGGTGTACATTCCGATTTGAGGATGTTCGCGTCATCTGTGACGTCATCGGTGACGTCATCGGTACGAAGTAGTAGCGAAAGTGGACATTTTCGGGCAGTACATGAAGGTATTTGCAGGGTCAGAGATGGGCTGTTGCGAGTTCGAATGCGTCCTGGAAGGTGTCATCTTGCCCATAGTTCTCGGGGTGTACATTCCGATTTGAGGGATGTCCGCGTCATCTGTGACGTCATTGATGACGTCATCGGTACGAGTAGTAGCGAAAGTGGACATTTTATGGGTGCGTGAGGGTGAGTTTGGTGTAGAGATGCACCATCCTTAGTCCGAATGCGTCGTGTGAGGTGTCATTTTGTAGCTCTCGGGGTGTACATTCCCAATTGAGGCATGTCCGAAGCATCTGTGACGTCATCGATGACATCATCAGTAGGAGTATTAGCGAAAGTGAGCCTTTTGGGGCAGTGCAGGAAGGTATTTGGTGTAGAGATGGACCATCCGCGTTGCGAATGCGTCGTGTGGGGTATCATGTTATAGCTCTCGGAGTATATACCCTGATTTCAGGGATATTTATAGCATCTGTGACGTCATTGGTGACGTCATTAGTACAAGTTGTAGCGAAAGTGGGCATTTTTTAGCAGTGAAGGATGTTATTTGGTGTAGAGATGGACCATCCGCGGTCCAAATGGACCGTGTGAGGTGTCATCTTGTAGCAACGCCCACCAACACCATTCTTAATGCTTCAACGCCCTGGTGAAATAGCTCAGAAGCTCTGATATTCCATGGAATTGTCACTAATTCTTCGAAATGCGGTGATGCCCGTCAACGCCCGTCGTTACACCTTAACAGTCTAACATAGCGCCATGATATAGACCAGAGAGAGAACAACAACAGCAACAACAACAAGGATGACACATGAGAGAACAACAACAACAACAAGAAGTTTTTTTCATATAGTTTATTCTCCCCAATGTTACATCATACCCACGCTGGGGGAGCCGCGTTGGGTATATTTACAATTCAAGAAGATTCTTATCCAATCAGAGGCCACCATTTGCATGTTTCATATTCGTTCCTGTGCGTTAGATGTATTCTTGTCCAATCAGAAGTCTCCATTTCAGAAAGTGCCATCTGAACCGTTTATTCTAATCATCGTCGGGCAGGCCAGTATACCGTTGAGGCAACATATCCTCAGATAGTTGTTTGCGCATTCTGAGTATCTATCAGTGCGTGGGTGAATACTTTCATCCGATGGAGGTGGTGGTCAGTTTAACCACGAAGAACGCAACATTGGTCATTATCTCCACTATCCACTTGGTGTTACAATTCAAGAAGACTCTTGTCCAATCAGAGGCCACCATTTGCATCTGTCATATTCGTTCCTGTCCGTTAGATGTATTCTTGTCCAATCAGAAGTCTTCATTTCAGAAAGTTCCATCTTCGGCCATGTTCGCTTTGAACCGTTTATTCTAATCATCATCGGGCAGCCCAGGATACCGTTGAGGCAACATATCCTCAGATAGTTGCTTGTGCATTCTGAGTATCTATCGGTGCCTGGGTGAATACATTCACCCGATGGGTTGGTCGGTCAGCTTGATCACGAAGAACGTAACATTGGTCACACTGTCCACTGTCCACTTGGTGTTGGGGCGTTGCAACCGGGCCCATTCCAAGGGATCCACGGTGTTCAGTTTCTCCAGCATCGTCTCTGGCGACACTCGGTTAATGATGGTAAACGGTTGGTCAAATACCTGGATGTTACTGCTCGGGTAAAAGTATCGGACTTGGACTGTCTCTTTATGCTGCAGCACATAACCAAACGCCAGATTCAATTTGAAGGCCGTAGTTTGATCTTTGAAGATAGCTTCTACGTAGCTACGTAGACGGGCGAGGTCGGTCAGTCGGAAATTGTAGATATCTTGAATAGGGCCATGACGGTGGAAACAGTGCCGTATCATGGACCAATGGCGCCGATAGATGTCACTCACTGGATGGGCGCCCTGTAAGAGATCGCTAGGAACATTTATGGGCTCGTCTAGAAAATGTTCGATGTTGTCAGGCGTATGACTCGAAACCGTAACGGTGGAGTCCGGCTGGATATCCAGGCTCTGAACTGTGGGTATAGACGGGCTCTCCTTCATCGCATCACCAGTGGCATTCGTCTCCCCGGGCTCATCTTCACTAGGTCTGACCTTCCGCGACTCCTCTTCAGTAGGAAGTTGTCGCACATGCCATGGTACCGGGGCATGAATCAACCGTTGATGTCGCAGCAACTGACTGCGTCGTTTGAAGAGTTGACCACAACCGTTACATTGTTCCGTCGCGCCCTCGTGGAATGAGCGTTCGTGGCACAGTAAATGATCCTCCCGATTGAATGACCGTGCGCAGGTTGTACAAGTATACCGAGCATCGTTGTGGGTGGAGGCCTCGTGGCGTCGTAAATTATCTAGACGAGTAAACAGCTTCTGGCAAGTTGTGCAAGTGAACATCTTGATGGTTGACAGAGTGTCTGATGAAACGTCCAGGCCGCTTCCCTTTTATAGCACGCTAGCTGGTGATCTATTTTTAGCACACTCAGTTCAACTATCCCCAAGTCGAGGGCCGAGCCTTGACATCTTCAGTAACATCCGTGTCTCTTCGGTCACCTCCGTACCGTCAACGATCAACATGTAGACATATAGAGTATGTACGGCATGTTATGGTATTCATCAGTGCATGAGTGACGCATTCAGCCGATGGGAGTGGTCAGTCAGCTTGGTAACGAAAAACGTAACATTGGTCACACTCTCCACTGTCCACTTGGTGTTGGGGCGTTGTTGTTGGGCCCATTCCAAGGGATCCACGGTGTCCAGTTTCTCCAGCATCGTCTTTAGCGACACTCGGTTAATGATGGTAAACGGTTGGTCAAATACCCGGATGTTACTGCTCGGGTAAAAATATCGGACTTGGACTGTCTCTTTATGCTGCAGCACATAACCAAACGCCAGATTCAATTTGAAAGCCGTAGTTTGATCTTTGAAGATGGCTTCTACGTAGCTACGTAGACGGGCGAGGTCGGTCAGTCGGAAATTGTAGATATCTTGAATAGGGCGATGACGGTAGAAACGGTGCCGGAT
>JAVTVY010047574.1:0-22395 GCA_036873755.1 Hanleya hanleyi | reverse complement strand
CACAAGCACTACTAGACACACTACAGTACCCACTTGTGCTTTTCGAGTTCGTAACAGTAAGGGTAGATGTGTACTATCCATGGTACAATCCTACACTGAAGGCTGGTGGTGATAGGGGTTAGAATTTATAGGCGTTTCATGTCACGGTCGGACACCCAGGAATTAAACGAACGAGGCCACCCTTGCCATTTGACGAAATGATAGGGGATGCCCCGTCGACGTTCCGTTTTCAAAATCTTTTCCACCGTGTAGTAGTCTTTCGGTGTTTTCACTATGGGTTGTAATTCTGCCTCGTAAGACGTGCCTTGCAGTGTTTCTCCTTGTAGATCTTCCAGTTGATAGACGTGTGGCTGTCGAGGTTTATGGCGAACGATGACAAAGTGCTCGTCACTCCAGTTGGGCAAGTAACTTTTCTCAAATTGGCTTTTCACTTTACTGATCCGTACCACATCTCCACGTTTGTAACGGGGTGCCGTGAGTGGTTGTGGTGGACTGGATGAGTACAGCGTAGCACGCACTTGATGTTCGTTGCGTTCTGTCACATCACGGGGAGCTCGCTGGATACTGCGATGATTGGCTCGATTGTACCCTTGCACCAGTTGAGGTAGTACATCGATGTACCGTCGGGTGTTTTGGGCGGTAAAATACTTGTACATTCGTCCTTTGAAGGTACGATTGAATCGTTCCACCACAGAAGCTTTGGTCTCATTGTACGTATGGAAGAAAAATACCTTCTGTTTCTTAAGAAAGGCTTGAAAGGGTCGGTTGAGAAATTCTGTGCCTTCATCCGTTTGTAAATAAAGAGGTTTGCGCCCCGTCTTGAAAATCTGCTGGAACGCTCCTATTAGATTCTCCCCTGTTTTGGTGCGAATGGGTAGTACCCAGGCATACTTGGATAAAATATCGATACAGGTCAATATGTACCGATGTCCATCATTGTGAGGTGCAAATCGACTCATGTCCACTAAATCCGCCTGCCATTGCGCGTCTATACCTCCTACGATGACTCGGTTACGGCGAAAATGTCGTCGGGCTGCTCGATGTAAACTATAAGTGTCTTGGGGCAGTCTCGAACTTCAGTTCGACTGATGCCTTGAGAATGGGCAGCTCGAGCGAGCGCTCCCACAGCGCTATACGCGGCTGGACTGGTAGGGCTGTAATACAAATCGGTTAACACCTTGTTCACTATAGATGCTGACTCCTTTTTTCCCTTTCGGGACCGCTTCATTACGGGCTTCTTACCCCTCATTGAGGCGCCTCTGGGTGTCCGTCATGTGTGTTCGCTTCATCAGGTGACACTGTCACTCTAGCCTCTGTGCATTCTATAGATATAGTACTTTCGTCTTCCCCGGCTGTATCATCGGATTCATCATGTTGTTTTTTTTTCATGAGGTTCAGCCAGCGCGTCTTCCATAGCACGAGCCCACGCCAATTCGTCTGGTGATCGTTCGTCCGGTGTAAACAGCTGGTCCACAATAGGCACTACTTTCTCCAAGGCTGACCACAGAGAGGGAGTTAGGATGAAACTTCGCGTAGGATCTTGGTAGCGGCCCAGGCGTGGGAAGAGGGCGGTACGGTATACGTAGATGGCATTGTCCATGTGGATGAGGTGTCCGTCCAACTCACCGTTCAACACCCGTTTAAATTTAGTCCAGCCATCACGCTGTAGTGTCACCGTATTCGATAGAGTCTCAGCGCGCGCCCAGCAAATAGCTCCACAGTCTTCCACCAGGGTGACTTTATCTTCATACACGTATAACCCCACCTGGTAGGGTGTAAGAGGCAGGATGGCTCGTAGGTGGGATGACATGCTTGCTGTAAATGTCGAACGGTGAATGACACACACTCTGTCTCATCCCTCGTATTTATAGTGTCCGGTACTATTCTGTGAGGGGCGGCTCCTGTGGAGAGAGTACTTCATCCACCATGGGGACTACTTGTTGCAAAGCCGTCCATAGATCGGGGTCCAGAGTAAATCCCCCTCCCTTGAGACAGAGAAGTCGAGCAAAATAGGGACCGCGGAAAATGTAGACATCGTCACACAGGTGAATGCTATCTCCGTCGAGGTTACCGCATAACACACGTTTCAAGGTAATCCAGCCTTCCGGGGATAAAGAGACACGCGCGGGTTCAGACGTACACCAGCATCGGCTATCGTCATCGATGAGCTCCACGCGTTGGGGGTATAACAATAGGGTACAGTCCGGTGTAAGAGTGCGGGTAGCTAGAGAGCACGCCTGGGGGTGGAGTACATCGTGGACATCGGTGATAATAGCTTTCAGCGCCTGCCATAATGCCGGCCGGAGTAGGATAGCGGCACCCCCACACTGTTCTAAGCGGGGGAAAAAAGAATCATCTTTAGCACTTCGCAGGTACACACCGACTCCCACATGCATGAAATCGACTTCGGGCTCTTTTCCCTGTAACAACCGTGTCAATAGAGTCCACCCTGCTAAGCTTAAAGATAACTTCACTTCTCGAGGATGTTCTTCGATGAGCTGCAGTTCATGATCATAGACGATGAGAATCACATCAGACGTCAGTTGGAAGAAAGCGAGCTCCTTTCCGTGCGCTGCCATAATGGTGAATGACAAAACACCGGCCAGGCAAAACGTATATATATACCGATTCTTGCTAATTTCATCGTAATAAAAAAATTCGTACGCGTACCCTGTTCTAGAAAATAATTAAAATTTACAATGCAATTTTGTAGGTGCGCGCTCCAAGATAAAATATACTTCAGAACATTTGCGACGACGCTACATCTGTGTGTGATTTGTGCCTGCACTGTAAAACAATTAAGAATTTTTGCTGACAGGTAGGAGAGAAGAAGACAACATTGAAATCGTCTCCAAAATGTTTCACCGGCCTATTAGTTATTAGCAGATGACCTCCCTTTCAAGACATTCCATTCTCAGTGCCTGTACCGACCGCTAGATGGCGTCATGTCCAGCGCACCAAAATGAATCGAGAACTGTGCACGTTGACTCTAAGACCCTGCACTCAAACGAAGGCTATGTTTTAATAGTTTTTCTATAGTTTGCTTTCGATAAATCCGTTACAATTTTCAGGGACATATTATAAGGCTGTAAGCCATAGTCTTGACGTATTTTTAGCCAGGAAAACCAATTTATTTGCAGTGTAGCGGGTTTTCCATACTACCGTACTTTAACATTAGGCGTGTAAAAAATCGCTAAATTCATTAAAATAACTGCTAAATTTTTTAAATACTACACCATGAATTGCCTGAGTTCAATTGGAAATAAAATTTATACGTGCACTGACATTTATTGTAAAATCACAGCCGTTTATAATTGAGAAAGAAACACAAACCTATTTTCTGCAGCGTAGCTGTAGAACACAGAATAAAGCTATTTCGCCGAGGTCCGCGCTTTACACTATATAAGCTAGCGGCCCGCTTCAAGCGGGCTATTCAAAAACCTTTCACGGAGATGAGCAGCAGCAGCCACGGAATGCCCCACGGAATAGTGACAATGTCTACCACCACCAAGCAGCGAAAGAACAACAGAGGAGTATCAAGAAGAAAGAAAAGAGCCATGATGGATGCCATCAAAAATTTTTGGCTAACGGAATTAACGGAATGGGTAACCATATTAGAAGAAGACGACGGTGTACCATCATCAACCCAAGGAACAGCGGCCAACTTACGAAATTTATTAAATGCAGCAACAACCATAGACGAGGAGGGGTGGTTCAATCTTTTACAGACTACCATGCAAAGACATTTGCACCCTGCCCCTCCTCCGTTGCTGGCGTCCCGTCCACCATCACCACAAGAGCCAGCAGTCCAGGCCACAGACGATGATGAAGAAGAAAAAACACCACTTCTGGCGGATTTTCCCCTGCAAGACGTGCCCACCACCAACATCATATGGGAAGAACCCACAATAGCGCCGGCGAATTTTTTAGAGGGCATGCCGATCACACTAGATGAGGATGATGAGGATGATGTTGCAAAAAAATACACGTTAACACCATACAGATACTTCTCGGTGAGCAAGATGACGTAAGGGGGGTAGACAAGAAAACCCCCCTCCTGAAGAAAAACAGGGTTAAAAAATTGATCCATAACAGTTCTTTTCAGAACTAACCAATGCTTCTCGAAAGAGAGCTTCTAATAACTTGGCACAAATTTCAAAAGCATAGGTCCCACATTACCCCTGTTTTTATTCTATTAGCAACTGCAACACCAAAAAACAACCCCTGTCCCATATTAACGGTCCTTGTCAGGACCAATCTCTCTCTTATAAACACAGATTTTATTTTTTCTCTCTCCCAGTAATTAAATTAATATTACAGCCCGAATGATAACGGACTGAAATTTATTTTTGAACCCGGGAATGTTACTAATTAATATTACAACCCGAATAATAACGGACTGAAATTTATTTTTTTATTTTGATAGAAGTTATAACAGCCCGAATGATAACGGACTGAAATTTATTTCAACCAGCACAGGGATATATATATGTGTGTGTGTGTGTGTGTGATCTGGTGTTAATTGTTTGTGCTTTGATAGAAGTTTCCCCTTTCGGAAAAATGAGGTGGTTTTAAAAAAAACCTTTTGGATATGTAATAAGCGATTACATCGTTGAGAGGGCCTGTTGGCGTCTTCTCTCAGTACACACGGGACATGTTAAGGGTATCAATTCACACACTAGGGGTTTGTTAGCCTCCGCACACGTTGGTATTTGGGCATGTCGATGAATACAAGCTTCGCACAAGGCTTGGTGTCCACAGGGGTGAATAGCGTATTTCGCGAATTGGTTACTGCATTCCACGCAGTGTAAATAGAAAACTGCTTGGCGTTCTGTGTTGATTCCCAGTGTTGTTGTTGTCATTGCCGAAACGTAGTGCATCATGTCTTCGTTTTCTTTTTGGCTTATTTTTCTGGTATTCTGTCTTATTCTCTTTTTTCTGGCATCTTTCCTGTTTTTCCTCTCCTCTGGCCGATTCCGAGTGGTTCTGGGGTCTGTCCTATGGCTTCTGACGTCTTTCCTGTTTTTTTCTCGCGTCTGGTCTCTTTCTTCTTAAGTCTTTCCTCTTTTTTTGGGGTACTATGATTTTTAAGTCCTCCCTCTTCTCCTCCTCATCTTTTCCTTCTTCTGTATCTGTGTGTGAGTTTGTGTCTGTTGTGTCTAGGTCGCTTCCGCTTTCTGTTTCTTGTGCCGTTTCTTTAGCTTGGGGGCTTTGTGGTTGTGGTTTCAACATAGTTTCTAATACACGGTCTATGTCGTCAAAACATTGGTATTCCACTGGGGTAACATCCGGTGTCGCTGCTAGGAAGAAGTTACTAAGCTGCGATGTAGCTGGGGGGGCAACAAGATGAGGTGTGGCTGGTGAGGGGTAGTCCTGGACTTGAGGTGGAAATAAGTCTTTGATTATAGCATCCAACCATGGTTCGTCATGTACCATATTAATGATGTTGCCGAGCAGTTGTACTTCATTATCATGATCTGGTATGTCAATATCCATGATTTCAGCCAGGGTGTTTGACTCCATCACTGGGCACTCAGGCTAATTGTGAATGACTGAAAAAATTACTGCGCGCTATTTATAGTGTAAAGCGCGGAACTCGGTGAAATCGTTCTATTCTATGTTCTACAGCTACGCTGCAGAAAATAGGTTTGTGTTTCTTTTACAATTTTAAACGGCTGTGATTTTATAATAAATGTCAGTGCACGTATAAATTTTATTCCAATTGAACTCAGGCAACTCATAGTGTAGTATTTAAAAAATTTAGCAGCCTAACGCTAAACTAAGCCGTTATTTTTAATGAATTTATCGATTTTTACACGCCTAACGTTAGTGTACGGTAGTATGGAAAACCCGGTACATTGGAAATAAATTGGTTTTCCTGGCTAAAAATACGTCAAGACTATGGCTTACAGCCTTATAATATTTCTCTGAAAATTGTAACGGGTTTATCGAAAGAAAACTAGGAAATTTTTATCCTTCGGCAATGGTAACACAGCACTATACAGTGTGCAGGCAACAAAATTTTAGCGGATACCAACATATTGCACTCACTGACACCGGCCGCCATCTTGCACCCACCACCCACCCACCAACCACATGCCGCCATTTTAATCCCGCCACCCACCACCATCCACATGCCGCCATTTTAATCCCGCCACCCACCACCAACCACATACCGTCTAGACTATAAATAACGCGTAGTATGTTGACATTTATTCACAAAATACAATCATGGGTACAAGAAGACGACCACTGTTCACCCACCACCCCCCTAGAGATCCTAGAGATCCTAGAGATGCTAGAGAGATGGTTACCAGTGAAGATGATGGTGGAATATCGATAATTACAAGCTTGCAGCCGGTTATTACGGACGAAACCAACATACAGCGAAATGAACAAGAAGTGGAACAGCTACAGAGGGCTGTAATAGCAGAAGAGGCGAGGTTGATAAGACGAAGTCAACAACAAGACCAAGAAATCAGCAGGATGGCCGCCATAGAAGAAGAAGATACCGATATAACTGATGGGGAAGAAGAAATTGCATGGTTAAATAGTAATACACCTGCAACAAATACAACGGCTATAACCACGTCGGCTTCCGAAACTCTGATTATAACGACTTCAGCTTCGCAAACAACACCACAACCGTGCTCTTGGGCCGAGGTAACCCGCCTCAACGAGCAAATTAACGGCATGAGACAAGACATGAATCAAATGGATGCGGAGATTTCAAGACAGAACAAAGAACTACGTAAGGAAGAAAAAAAATCAAGATGCAGCGTGTGTACAGACGAAGATAGCATGTACGCCGTATTGCCGTGTGGACATTTATGCATCTGTAAAGATTGTTGGGTCACGCTAACCTGTGTAGGAGACATGTGCCACTGCGTTGAAGCAGGCGAACAACATTTAAAAATCAAGTGTCCAATCTGCAGGAAGCATGTGGGTGGAATAAAAAGAATCTACCGCGCATAAAACAAGTGTGGTAACACTTAAAAAAAAAAGCCCTTTTGAGGGCTCCCCCATCTTTCCGAAAGGGAAAACTTCTGTGAAAAAGCACAAAAAATTAACACCAGCTGCCATCATCCTACTCCCTATGAAAAATAATTTTTAAAAATTTTTTTACAATTTTTTTGAAATTATTGAAAAAAAAAGGGAGGGGGGGAGGGAGGGGGGAAGGAGGAAGAGCGGGGTTGAAATTTTTTTTTAAAATTTAAAAAAAAAGAAAAAAAAGAATGAACACTAACAACCATTTTTTTAATTTTCTACTATTTTTTTTACTATTTTTTTGAAATTATTGAAAAAAGGGGAAAATGGGAGGAAGGGGGGAGGGTGCAGTGAAAAGGGGGCGTGGCATTTTTTTTTTTTAAATTTAAAAAAAAAGAAAAAAAAGAATGAACACTAACAACCATTTTTTTAATTTTCTACTATTTTTTTTACAATTTTTTTGAAATTATTGAAAAAAAGGGGGAAAGGGGAGAAGGAGGGGGAGGGAGGGTTGAATTTTTTTTTTTTTTTAAATTTAAAAAAAAGAAAAAAAGAATGAACACTAACAAGCATTTTTTTTAATTTTCTACTATTTTTATTAACACAAATAGAATGAACGTGTTCACAAGGGTATTGAATTTTAATACAATTATATCTGAGTATTGAATTTTTTAATACAATTAACAGTAAAAAACTCTGAATTTTTAATACAATTATACGCTCTCAAGCCACTTCAATGAATGTGTAGGAATACGGTAAATGTTTTTCAACACTTGTTCAATAGTTCTGCATTTAATACAATTAACAGTAAAAAACTCTGAATTTTTAATACAATTATACGCTCTCAAGCCACTTCAATGAATGTGTAGGAATACGGTAAATGTTTTTCAACACTTGTTCAATAGTTCGCCAACAAGACTTGTTTGAACTCATCATCGTCTTTTCGTCCCTGGTGCACGTAGATGTAGGTAATAATCTCTTCACGTGGAATTTTGGGAGGGCAGGCAGCTTCCACTGCCAGGGCAATTTGCGTCTCGGTGACGGTCTGTAGTGCCTCAGTGATGATGGCGTATGAGGGTACACTAGTGTCCACACACGTATGCTTGTCTATCGGACTGTTATTTTCACAGCCTCCGCATTCTTGGATACGCAAGTGTGAAATGCGAGGTCTGATCAGATCCAGGACTGTGTCGATGTACTTCTTATAAATATAGTGAGACACCTGGTAAGCCAGAGCTTGACGAATTGTACTTGCGAGACTCTGCAACTTCCGCCACGCCGTTAATTTCAAAGTGACACCCTGAGGACAAGGTACACGCTCTTGCGTATCTAACCGCATTTTCCATTTACGGATATGCACCAGGAGCTCATCGTTGAAATAGGCACAGCTCACAAAGATGTCGTCACCCACATGAAATTTCGCTTCGTCACTCCCCTGGTCGCGAATAACAGCATCGATGGCGTAATCAAGGGTCTCCAGTTTTTGCCAGGTGTCTAAGGTCATGGCAATATGCCTACTGAGTCTGTCGTTAAAGCCCGATGCATTAAAATGCACTTCTTCGTCTTTGACACTCACAGTTAAATAGGCTGAGAGCTCCCAAATGTCCGTGTGGGCTGCCTGGTAGGCCTGTTGAATAATGTTATTGATATCCTGCACAGACATAGGAAGTTGTACCTCTTCTTTCACAGGCTCAGGCACTTGCTGGGGTACTACTGGCTCAACTACTGACTCAGGTATTTCTAAAGGTGTTAGTCGAGGGCGTTTGGGTCGTCCAGCGCGGTTGGCAGGTGTACTCTCTGGGATAGTGTGCGTACGTTTGCTAGCTGTACGCTCTTCGGTGGTATCCATGACTAAGATATCATCATCTACAAGGGGAATTTCAAGTAGATCTGCTAGTTCTTCATTTCCCGTCTTCTTCAGCGCCTCCACGAAGGCTAGAAATGCATAGGGGCCACAGCGCGGTAGACCGTCGATGAGAGCTCTGTTTTGTCGTGAAGGGGTGTTCTGCGCCATGATATCTTCGACACCCTGTTTCAGGAGTATGTTGTCCTCCATAAGCACATCACATAATTCGGCCGCACGCTGTATCTCATCAACGAGGCGAACACGGTTCTTTTGAAGCGTCACTAGGTCGGCTGAATTCATCATGACTATGGGCTCAGGCTGCTGAATAACTGCTACGGTGTAAAAGTCTGGTGAATTTGCACTGGTAAAATGAAATATAGTCAAAGGTTCTCCACAGCTCATACAAGTAGGCAAGCAGGCTGGATGACTGGCTAAAGGTGAAGCAAGCAGGCAGGCTGGTCAGGTCAGGTAAGTCAGAGTGCTACGCAAGGTAGTGCAATGAATACACCCTTTCCCTAAAAATCGACTCCTTTTATACGTTTTTCTACAAGCCGCCATCTTGAAACCCACCACCCACCATCCACATGCCGCCATCTTGAATCCCACCACCCACCATCCACATGCCGCCATCTTGAATCCCACCACCCACCAACCACATGCCGCCATCTTGAATCCCACCACCCACCATCCACATGCCGCCATCTTGAATCCCACCACCCACCATCCACATGCCGCCATCTTGAATCCCACCACCCACCATCCACATGCCGCCATCTTGAATCCCACCACCCACCATCCACATGCCGCCATCTTGAATCCCACCACCCACCATCCACATGCCGCCATCTTGAATCCCACCACCCACCATCCACATGCCGCCATCTTGAATCCCACCACCCACCATCCACATGCCGCCATCTTGAATCCCACCACCCACCATCCACATGCCGCCATCTTGAATCCCACCACCCACCATCCACATGCCGCCATCTTGAATCCCACCACCCACCATCCACATGCCGCCATCTTGAATCCCACCACCCACCAACCACACACCCCACGTGACCACAATACTCGCTTCTGATTGGCTGATGCGTGACGTCACAAAGGTCATATGCAAATTTCTGAGGTCAAGTTTCCTCAATTGACGCTTTGTATACTACTTACCTGAAACTATTGAACATATGGTGGCTTGGATCCTCCCAAGGCGATAGCGACTGCGTGTTCTTGGGGAAGAAATGGGTGTCAGAGACCCGGTCCAAGAAACAACAGACTATGATTTTGTACAATGATGATGGTATTATGGTGGAAAGAGATTTTGTTAAAGGTCTCTATGAAGTTCCCGAAACATGAAAACTTGAAACTGTTATTTAGAATTTTGAGGCCAAGTTAGGTCCCCTTGGCTAAGGACATGGTGGTTGCATTTGGAGGACGCCACAAGCATTAACAAGAAAGTGTACACTCTCAGAAATATTCAGGAAATAATCCTGAATAGATCAGGCTGCACCTCCACAACTCAATTTCAGTGATTTTACCTGAAATCCAGGGATAATTTCCTGAATTTCAGAAAAAAGATCCCTGAATGAGAGGATTTCCCCTGAAATTCAGGAAAATTTACCACCCTGATTAGTAAGTTCCCGACCCTATTCAGGTGCGTAAAATCCTCTAAAATTCAGGTAATTTAGCTTTAATTCATGGATGATATACCTGAATTTCAGGAAATTATCCCTGGATTTCAGGAAAAATCCCTGAAATTGAGTTGTGGATGTGCAGCCTCATCCATTCAGGATTATTCCCTGAATATTTCTGAGAGTGTATCATAGGAGATTGTTTGCCAACGATTGATTTCTGATGTAATTTGTTCTTAGATACGTTTCCTTGTTAGATTTTCGATAGGTTGGTAATGTTCTTCGATAGAATTTGACATCGTCTTTCTCTATATTCAGAAATATTTCTGAAGACGACATTAAATATAATTCTCTAATTCTAGGCATGTTCCCAGAGCGCACTCGAAATTGCCATCTTTCTCTACTACTCGCCGAGTGCGCATGCCCATCATGATGTCACCACCCCAGCCACGAACACTTAATTCAACATGACACCTTGCACGCTATATTTGGATTCAGGTCCCTAAATCTCCCTGCGCACTCCTGAACTGCCATCTTTCGCTATTACTCGACTGCGCCTGTGTACCATTACGTCACTTTCAGTCGAAACCACCCCAGCCGTAGTCAAGACGACACCTCGCACACTATATTTGGACCTTGCAACCCTGGATTGCTCTCTTTCGCTATTACGCCTTAAATGTGCATGCACATCGCGATATTGTTTCCAGTCAAAATCACTCCCATCGTCATCTACATGCCGACGGCTTCAAGACGATATTTTAGGATTTTTTTCATCCTTTTTTCGTATTTTCCTCGGAAAAATCCTCGTTTTACATTAACCAAACCAGTCACGTGACCGGAAGTTACCTCGCACCAGATGTGATTAGTCCGGTACCCAGCTCCCATAATGCACTGCGGCGTAATGGGAGTCTGGTATTGGCCATCGAATGGCAGCCTCCAGCTAGCTAAATAATATATAGCCCTCAAGAGTATGAGGGCTATAGGTCGGCCCCAGTCACCTCCAGCGAGGGTTTTAGATAATTTTATTACGAATCACCCACCTCTGAAACTGCCGTACATCTAATCTCTATCCCCTCCTGCCCACTATTTTAAAATCTTGAGCACTATTGTGAAATAGTAACGAATATATCGCCGTCTGAATTTTTCAGTCGAATTCCACTTTAAATGCGCCATGTTAACCATATACAGTGACGTCACCAACATGGCGGCGCAGAGAGTCAAAGTTCACGACTGGAAAATTCAGACGGCGATATATGCGTCACTATTTCACAATAGTGCTCAAGATTTTAAAATAGTGGGCAGGAGGGGATAGAGATTACATGTACGGCAGTTTCAGAGGTGGGTGATTCGTAATAAAATTATCTAAAACCCTCGCTGGAGGTGACTGGGGCCGACCTATAGCCCTCATACTCTTGAGGGCTATATATTATTTAGCTACCTCCAGCGGGAGATTCAACATGGCGGCTGCCCAGGTTATAGGCATAGGACGAGATAAACTTCGCCGTTTTTCTGGTAAGTTTATTACCGGCAATTTATGCCGTCGGGATACAACGATTCCTTGTACACCACTCGTCATTTCTGTATATCGCAAAGCATTTGCCGGTCAATGATTCATGTCGCAGCAGTCAAAATAGCCCATGTTGTTGTTGTTGTATGCAATAACATGTGCGAGGTAAATGTAGGCCTACGCATTGGGGGAGGAAAACGATCTCAAAATTCGCCCAAATACAAACACAGTGGACGATGCCCTATTTTTGTCGATACAACTTTCAAGTTGTCACTTAAAGTTGTAACTTTTGACACTGACATTATCCAACCACCTGGTTTTTTTAGCATGTGTTTAGGGAAAAAATCTAAAATGCCAGTGATAGGCCTGTGTGCAGATGGTGGGGCAGGGGGGGGGGGGGCAGTTGCCACACTCTAGAATATTTCGTTATTTTGGAGACAGACAGTTTGACTGGTGGAGGAAGCCGGAGTACCCAGAGAGAACCACCGGGATTGGGGAGGGGAAGATGGGGGGGGGGGGGGTATTTTATTTCAGGTTGCATTTCTTGGGATGCATTTGATTTTTATATTTATTGTTTCTCAAAACTCATGTACCGGTATGTCTTTGCTAATTTCCATAATCTTTACAATCCTCCGTTTTTTGTCAAAATATATCCAATTGCCCGAATATTTTTAATAATAAATTCTATCTTAATGATTATGCACAATGTCTGTACATGGGTTGTTGTACCGACTGGTATCACTGTTCCTAGTATGTAATATTCTCAAATCATATGAATTTCCATTTCAATTTTCATATCTGTACCATACTAAATTTTATGATTCTGCAGTAGCTGTACATTTTTCAGCAGAGTGAATTAAAATTAATTATTGAATATACCCATTGAATTACTGGACTCAAGTCTTAAGTTTAAAATACCGCTGTTGTCAAACATATGTTTATTGGCAGCTGTTGCCCATGACACAAACTTTTGGGAGTAATGCAGTTTAAAATCCAGCTGGTATGTTGTTCCTAAATACACTCCATGTCTGCATCGATCATTGATTAAAATGGATTGCTTGTTACCGATGAACATGCTTTATACTAACTCTATGCCTATCTTACATGTATATGCACTGAGTAATTAGAATAATATATTTTATAGAGAGCTTAATTTAATAGTGACTAATCTATTGTTATGTATGAAGCAACCCATTGAACAGAGACACATCAAGACCTATCACATCAACAACTATCGACATAGAGAAACTTGGAATTAGTGTGCTGGGGGAAGGGTGATGAATAAAGTGATAATGTTAAAATGTAATTTCAAATGAAAATTAACCCATCAGAAAAAGTGCAAATGAAAGAACAATTCAAACAGTGTTAATGATTTTTTTTTTCAACTGAGACATTAAGTAAAAAGCATTTTACATTTGTGGTTTCTTTTAATTTATTGTTTATTGTTCTGATATGATGTACTGCTAGAATAAAAGATCAGTTTTCCCCATGTTAACTTTGTTCCCTTTTAATTTTACCAATTTCAATTAACCTTTTATATGGTCATTTATCATTTCCATTTCTTTATTTACAGGCAGTCATATTTGACCATTGCTTCAACACCATGATAATTTCCAGTATTAATTCCACTGCAGTCTGGTATGTATGAACAAATTTCACACATACATGATATATTATTTAATTAGCCCAGTGAAATCTCAATGATACATAATCATGGCAATTAAAGAAGTCTGAGCAGACACATATATTAAGTGTCAAACACTATTCTTTATTTTTCTTGTACATATGTTACCCAATCAATTGATCCAAATTTATCATTTGCCTACAGGCAACAGTAGTACATCATATAACAATTTTGGCTTTCATCTCTGAAAACACTTTCCATCAGCAAATGATCTTAATAATTTGACAAATGCAAATTATTTATCCGGCCACATAATCTCGGTTGCAAAAATATTCATTCCATAAGTTACAAGGACATTGGAAATATATATACTATATTACAACTTTTTATTCTTGTTCAATTTCTAGGTCATAATCAGGTGTGCCAGTTTGATGATTGCAGTACAACTACATGTCACCTTCATGGGCATCCACCAACCTTTGTCAGTCCTGAGGCACCAGCTTGATGGAACTATTGTCTGAATTTCAGCAAATGAAAAGTTGTAATAATATAGAACAAACAATAAATAATACTATCTGATAGTTGTGTTTCTTGCTGGTCCACTTCAGTGATGTATTCAGTATTCTACAATATATTTAGAGACCATGATAATACTTAATCACAGTCAATATGTATCATATAGTGGTAAATGTCTTAGAGACCCACACAGTTGAACATTGATATCAGCTCACATAAATATGATGTTGCAAAAGTCCACTTGCTTATCTCAATTAAATGTATGTTGATTATTGTTATTGAATTCAACACCCTTCAACAGCTTGAGGAAAAAAATACCATGATTTCAGATGACACTAAGGTAAGCTAACCACACCCATTACAACCAAGTGACATAGCTGGGTACAGTGAATTTCAGGAATTAGCATACATGTAGAAAGGTAAATGAACATCACAGGCACGAATCTGTTATGTAATTTATCATCTTAAATTATGGATACATGTACATATTACTTGTGTTCTTCTGTATGTGGTTGACATGTACAGATTTTGAATAAAAGAAATTGCCTTTGTCTTTTTGACTCAAAGGGTTTTTATAGTCTGTGTCTGGTCAAAGATCCCAAGAAGTTTTATTTTTTATATTTTTAAGAGCCCCAATTCAGGAAACTGAAATATGCAGTCATAGGATCTGATATCAAAACTATTCCAACAGCTAACAGCATTTTACAGACACATTCAATGTTGGCATCAAGGGGAATAATTATGCTGAAAATTTTGTGGAAAAAGTATCTGCATTCACTATGTTCACACAAAACCAAAACTAACAGCTTCTAATCTTTTCCATCAAAATATTTCAAGCTTGGACCACTACCAGTTAAATCTAGTTGGCAGAGATTTGATAAACTTGTGATCAATGGGGAATTGGGTTGATACATGTAGAGACCAGCGGTGTATTGGTGGCTTGATCTGAACTATCAAGAATCATAATACATATTAATACGAAGTGTGATATCATATGTCACAAGTCTGACTAAATCCTACTACTGCCCGGTGTTGTATATTACATTTGTAACATGCCTTTCTGTTAATTTTCGTTCCCCAAGGAGGGAGGGAAGAGAGTGAGGGGAGGGGGTATGCTGAAATAGTTTTGCGAGTGTCCAGCGTGCTAACAATAGTTTTGCCTCAGTTCAGTATGATATATGCCGAGTCTATTTTTAACAGCAGCTTACCTACTTTAATTCTTAGACAGAAGATTCCCCAGGCAGAACGATAGGTACAATAATGCATGAATCCTGGATGAAATTTACAGTTTGTACTTTTCCTAATTCCCATCCTATGGCTACAGTGTGGAGAAAGTTTTAATCAGTGATATTTGGACTTTTTTTTAACTTATGTTCCCAAAATTACCTTCAATGTTAGCATAATGGTCCCCTTCTTCACATAATTTGATGCAATTTATAGCTAGTTTAAAATATTCCCCATGCTGTAGATACAGGCAGGAGACAGGTAGATCACAGACCACAAATTTACACTGGAAGTTGGGCATCAATGCACCTGACTGAGAATTAAAGTTGGAAAGGGGAGATTTGGAGAGCATGATGTGGAGATGTTGGACTGTCATACTTCCATCTGATATTATCCACAAAATCCCATTCTACAGATCAATATTGTTACTATAACAATTCTTAACTTCATGTGACTAATCCAGTGCCCCAAATAGTACTTGCAATTCTTTTGAGTCCAGGAATAATGCCTGGCATTGCTGTTGAGCTAGAAACCGTCCTTGATAAATTGTCCGCCTGCCTGACACACACAAGTGTTATGGTGCAGGTGGTCATTTACATGTGTAAAAGTCTGTATGCCAGATTTGTGGCTGATATCCAGTTTGAACTGTAATACATCCTCTTGTGTCCTGTTGTATCATCTTGCATCGATAAAGTGTTGATGTGGCAGAATCTGTGACCGGCAGGTTGGAAAACAATGGTATACCAGTTCATTTTATAGTGTCAGAACTCATATGGAAAACATCATTACCGGTACATGATAAGTCGAGGGCAAAATTAGAGTATGTATACAATGAAAACTTAATCCAGTCTATGTAGAAAGCAAATCATGAAAAATGAAAAAAACAATTGATGGATCTTAATTGGCCATGAATGGATTGTAACTCAACCATGTTTATTTAGTGGATTTAGTCACCTATAAGCATGACAAGAAGCTGTGAATTAGTATATGATTGTATTACCGTACATGAATAACCTCTCAATGGAGCAATGTTTTGTCGAAGGGATTCATATCGTAATCAACCAGTAGCTGTATTTTGAATAAAGAAGTTGTTCCATATGTTTGCGAAAGAAATAGATCCCAATTAGAAATTTAAAAACGTGGCCTACTCAGTCAATTGCTTTCCTTTTTAACAATATACAAAAATATCATTTTTTTTGTTTTTCATCAATAACTATTATGATGGTGAATGTGCAGACTTGAAATATCATATACTTATAGTATTCATATCATAGTATCTTGATAGAATCGTAATGTTAGTAGGATGAATACATACCTGGTACCAGCTGGATTAGGGATTTTGTGGCATTATGTGTCACAGTGTGGCTGCCAATAAATGGAGAGAGAAGGATTTTGGTACAATGTTATCTTTATATGGTGTAACGGTAAAAGTAACCTTAAACAAAACTTAGCATAACAAATATGTGGGGAGTGGTGCCAACTTTATGTGCTGCAGCCCATAAATCAATCCAGAATTAATTTACTCTGAAATATTGACTGCTTACTAGCTGGAGGATGGAAACCTTTACAGCTGGTACAGAGATGTGGTTTGAGAAACAACAAACTATGATTTGATGCTTATTAAATCTTTTATACATGAAATACATCCGAAGTTGCACCCCAAACTAAAATACCCCCCCCCCCCAGTCACGCCCCCCTCCTCCAATGAAATTGAATTGATTCACAGAAGTTAGGATTTTTCTTAAAAAATCAAGGCCGCTGGTAACTTCAAATACTTGATAATATTATCAGAAAATATAAGTCGTCCATTGTATTGGTATTTGGGCGCTTTTTGAGATAGTTTCTTTCTCAAGTGAGTGCATTTACCTCGCACATGTTATTGCATGCAACAACAACAACATGGGCTAGTTTCACTGCTGTGACAAAAATCATCAGCCGGCAAATGCTTTGTGATATACAGAAATGACGAGCGGTGTACCAGGAATCGCTACATCATGACGGCATAAATTGCCGGTAGTAAACTTACCAGAAAAACGGCGAAGTTGACATCGTCCTATGCCTATAACCTGGGCAGCCGCCATGTTGAATCTCCCGCTGGAGGCTGCCATTCGATGGCCAATACCAGACTCCCATTACGCCGCAGTGCATTATGGGAGCTGGGTACCGGACTACAGATGTGATCTCGTAGCGGAAGTCACGTGATCGGAAATGGCGTCATCACCGGTTGTGACGTCGATGACGGCATCACAACTTGCATCATTTCCCTCCCCGATTTTTTCCCCTCAAATGCTGAGAGATTTTCACTTTTCCAACTACTCACGCTTGTGCCAGAGATTCTAAGATATCCATGTATTATAGATTATATACCGGCAGGAGGACTTGTGTGTTTTTGACTCATTCAGAAAAGGGCAAGGAGTCTGATTGTCAGTTGCTTATGTTTGTTGTAGCTGACACAACTTATTAAAAATACAGATTACTCTCTCTGTATTCGAGTTTTATTTTTAATTGATAAACCTTTTTTTTATTATTTTAAAGTCAAAGTGAATTTCATGATTTGAGACTTTTCTCGTCACTCATCGGAATGTCTTTGCATATTAACTTTGAACAGTGTGTAACACTAGTATTGTAACCGAGTAATTAATAAAATCCGAATTCACTGACAGGAGTCATGTGGGGCTACATTGAACCTTTGCCTGGGGCATGTGCGGAACATATTCACAAAACTCGTGTTTTGCAGTTCTTATCCTAATACCAGACAGCGAGAGCAACAAAATTTGCCAAAACATTTGTCAATGTACATAAAATGTATTAAAAGTTAGTAAATAGTATCGAAAATAACCAAGATTAGTTCTTTGAATAAATTTAATACCACTTAAATACCACTTAACGGGGCAAGTTGCATTTTTTTTTTTTTTTAATTTTTTTTTTTATTGGCGATTTCTTGAAAACTATTTTAGGTACCGCTAGAGAGGTTAATTCTGCACCAGTATCAAACAGCCAAGATAGAGGGCTTGAAACAATAATAGTGTATCAACGTGCCCCGGTCTCCCTCTATTCTATAAAGCCCCAATGAAACTTATTATTAAGAAATTAGCTAATATGATACAAATCAAATATTGTCGTCAAATAAATTTGTGTCTTTGAAATTGTAGCATAATGCCAGGATTGATGGGGCAATAGATCATAATATTGACAATCTTCACAGAAAGTTGCAATTCATTATTCGCGTTTCAGATAATTCCAAGGTGCTAGTAAAAATTAAATAGTCGGACATAGCTGAAACTACTAAAAATTCCTTTATCTGTTTTCGTCAAACGACGTTATATCGAGAACTCATTCGAAAAATCGCGCCATTTCTACTAGACTAATCCCTCGTTGAGGAAGGTACGAGTCTGTTGCTGGGCTGGTGGTCACGTGATAAACATAATGAGGGCAAATAGCAACAAGAGACATGGCGGAGGTGAGTTCACTGGGGAAAAGGAATTTGCAAACAATATCGATGTGTTTTCATGGTTTGTAAATATTTCACAGGTTTATTTTGTGACGATATCTTTTGATTGAAATTCAGTGACAATCTTAAAAGCTGTTATATGCCTGAAAACGTTGGGGAAACCATTCAAAACAGTGGATACCGTATGTCTATTGTATGTTGTTGTTGTAACTTGTAACCGTTCAATCTTCATTTGACAACAACGAAGTCACCTTGCCATTTTCCATTTGTGTTTTACCTAAGACAACCATTTAATCGTATGCTTAATTACTGCCGCATAGTCATATAACGTCGTTTCATTGTTAAGCGCTGATCCCGAATTTCGATGCAATTTCTCGAGTGGAGTTGCATGTCTGATATCACCGGTAACATTAAAATGACTTGATGACGTCTCAATTTCTTTTAATCAATGCCAAACTAATAATATGAAATGTAATTTGTTAGTGAACCTCAAAATTCAGGCCTACACCGCCTTGATCCATGTACCAGTGGCACACAAAAACTGCATGGTAGATCCTTGATCCTTGATCCATGTGCCGATGGCACTCGAAACTCCGAGTAGACTAAATTAAAAACACTGTTGTACTAATCTCACTAGTAAATCCACTATGTACTAAATATTGTAGATACCAAGTCGATAGATAGGATATTTATTGCCATAAAAAAAAAATATATAAATAATATAAATATGTGGTTTATACTTGGTGTAAGAACGCACAAGACAAAGCCTACAATAGCCTGTCTGAGCTCAACAATGCGTCTAGACGTGACCCTTTTCAGCTGCACAAAAGCCTCAACAAAAGCCTCAACAATGCGTTCTTACACCAAATATCGACCAAATATGTACACACTATTTAAACATACAGTGTACTTTAGAATAAATAGGGTTTGATCAGGGGTCACAGGCTCTGTGATCGAAGTGCCACTCTTGTGGGACTGCTCTATTTAGGTGGATGTACAAGAACCTGGTGTGGGTGAGAAACTTTGCATTGATATATCTTCTCTCAGACTCTGTAAACAGCACAACCTAAGGTTCAGTGCTCAACATTAGAGGGCTTTCACAGGATGTCTGCCCAGTTACATCAAAAATATTTGTTATTTAAGTTTGTCTTGATAATTAGGACATTGGATGAACACATGTTCAGTTGTTTCAGTTACAATGTGGAGAATGGTTGGCACCTATATTCTGTTCGCAGCTGAGCCTGAGCAATGTCGCCTGTTCTTGACAGATGATTGAACTAGACTTAAAGGTTCACTCCTGCAGATGCTGTAAAGATATCTGCCGCAGTCACTCCTGGACCACCTACATTACCATTTGGTGATCGACAGAACCAAAGTCACTTTGGCGCAACATCAATTCGCCCTCCCGACATTATAAACTCCAGTTATGGGTTATGAAGAACCTGGTTTAAAATATATTCACTGTCTTCCCTAATCAGCATTCGTTACTATTTTTACATGCTCATTTGCTCAATGGAATATATACTGGTTGGTTCGTTTTCTCTTTCTAAATCTATGTGAAGGAAAGATCACACAGGTCACAGATAGAGACTATAGAACAGAGGAACTGGTAGCTATTTTCATTGGGATGTAGCAGTCATATACTGAAGTATTCATTTCTGTCATCTTTTGAACAAATAAACCCAGTCACAGTACCGGTCCTGCACACAATTATAGAGGTTCACTGGAGATGAAATGGCAATACTAGATCAATATTCTAGAGATAATGTTAATACAATAAGCATTGGTCTTTTTAGTTGTTACAGCTTGTACTGGCGAGAGTACTGACAGGAAAAAACTGACACACTATGAAAACCTACACTTTTGTCTGGTCCTGTGCCAGGTCGGTATTCTTCGGTTTCACCATGGAGCCTACTACTATAGTAGGCTCCATGGTTTCACTGACTGCTTATAAACTGTAACAGAATACTTCAATATACAAGTCTGGTGAACAAGTATTTTTCCCCCTTCCCAATATTAATGTACTGCAAATAACTTCTTTGCATGATTAACATGTACTGTTTAAAGCACGTTTTTTTCCTTTTCTTTCCAGAAATAGCTCCAAGAACATATGAAGATGGCACTGTTTTATGAAGATGGATGATAAAATATTTCTGAAATTTGAAAAATGATGGAAAACCCTTTTGAACACATACAGAAAAAAACCTTATTGCGTCCCGATAAGCTAACCGCTTGTGTTTTGGAAGTTTTCGCATTATCAAACGAAGATACCTGCACATCTTGAGTTAGCTGTGCACTTCTAAGCTTTAAAAGATAACAACTGTGACTTGGCGTTAACAAGAACCAGATTGACAATGAATCGTTACCAGATATCCAAACAGGTCGGGGATGGTACCTATGGCTGTGTCATGCTGGCCAACAGTCTGGAGACAGGAGAGAAAGTGGCCATTAAAAAGTAAGTACATGTACAGTCATTATTGCTGAAGGCTTTAATTAATGTGAAAGGCAAAAGTTTTCATATTTCCCTTTTTATTTTCTCCATGAGTTAGTTATTAATGGAAATAGCAGTCTGTCTACTTTGTTTGGTTTTATATGATGCATTATCTCGAATCACTTCAGAAAATGTCACAAATTTGGTATCTCCAGCATCACTTACATTTATCTGCTCTTGTTTGATGCTAGTTTGTAGCATCACACAAGTCCATCTAGCCAGACGTCAAAATGTTCAGTCTTCGATTGACTGGTTTGACATTAACGATGAAGGAAATTTAAGTGATTACAGTTCACAAATCTGAATTCGGCTGGGCTTGTGGTACCGCTGTCTAAAAACTTCTAGGAGACAAAATATTTCAAATCAACCAAGCGAAGTAGATGGACTGATATTTTGGTCTATTATATCATTTTTCAACCTAAATAAAATATAAAAAGGAGAATCTAAAATCCTTTGCAGTTCATGTTTAAGTTTACTCAATTCCTTGAGAGGTATAGAGTGACCCCTTTGTTGGAATGACAAATTATTTGTTCTAACCCTTGGCCTTGCATAGGTTTAAGGATGATAATGGAATGATAATTGATATTGAATTTGTGGATGATTAAGGCAATTTCCACAGCATGTGTCGTGACAGACCACAACTGCATATCATGAACTACATATTTGGGGATAATTTCCACAGCAGGCAATATCGTGTTGAAATCGCATTGATCCTAATTTTGCCAAACGTCAAGAACATGGATGGATGTGATCACAGTGTGTCACCTGCTGTCAGTAAATTGCAGATGTAGTTGTTGTGGTGCATGCTGTGGAAATTGTCCTTCAGCTATAACAGATGCTCGTAATTATGGTGACTTCACATGTTCATTTGACCCACCTTGGAAACTAATGTCGAGCTCACACCTCCAGTGATTATCATCTTGCTGGACATCGCTGAGTGGGGCTGGCAAGAAGAGCAGTTTAGGATCAAATAAAGTGGAACGGTTGTTTGGGGTGAACACAATCTGATTAAAACTCAGACTTAATAACCGCTCCTCTATCGGACATGTCGCTAATTAAGATCTGGGACAGTCTGTATCTTATATCTGTCGCGCATATCAGACTGGCGACCAATCACAGCC
>JAVTVY010047573.1:0-22769 GCA_036873755.1 Hanleya hanleyi | reverse complement strand
GTAATGATCTATGGGACATAAGCCGAGTAAGAATGCGAATCATTTCCTGACGTGTCATTACTATTCACGTCGTCGTACATGCCCATGTGGAAAATGGGTGGCAGAAGCGTGACTGGGATACAAAGACACCCGAGATTACCTCGTGATCCTATGAGATGATGTAGTCAGACTATTATAAGATAAGATTAGACAAGATACTCATTATCCGTTGGCTTACACATCTTCGTTGCACCAAACCAATTTCTACGTTCCCAGTTCGAAGTTGGAACGTAGAAATTGGTTTGGTGCAACGAAGATGGTTTTACACTATTATCGTCGATGCATCATTTATTGTCGTCCTATGCTCCACTAACAGTAAATGATCAGCCTTGAAAAAATTCAATGCGAAAAATGTGAATCGTTTCAAATTATTATTTCAAAGCAAGCTATCTTTTCATGATGCGAGTCTGTGCAGTTTGCGGTCAAAGATTGTGGAAGGAAATGTTCGCTCGCCGGTTTACAATAAGAATGTATGCTAGTACTTGTTGTTGATAGCATAGCGTTTTGTTGGAGCTAATACAGTGAAGCCCTGTTAATCTCATACTGTTTAATCAAACGGGTTGATGAATGGCAAATCCATCACTTATCTCGTACCTAGCTTCGGTATCAGATTGATCAAGGATATCGGTGCATTGAAACGCATTGTGACATACATGTATGAATATCCCTTATATTTCAGATACCGGAAGTTGCTCGGATAGCTGCACCAACTCTTCTCCGTGGCTCAAGTCAGTTGAGTTTAGCGGATTATGTGATGTTTCACAGCAAATATGTGCGACCCCTGCTGTATATAGTCTCCCTAAAAGCTCATTTGTAAATAGCACAGATTTGGAGTGCAGATTCCGACAAATCCGGGTAAGACAATGCTGATTTTTCATTCATACTGCTAAACGACATTCACGTTATATTTACTTCTCAGCTGATTCTAATCAGATCATGTTATACCGGCATTACACTCAGTTATAGCGGTATTACACTCAGTTATATCGATATAACACTCAATTATAGCGACATTACACTGGATTATTGCTGTATTAAACTCAGCCACTGTGGCATTTCACTCAGTTACTGCTGTATTAACCTTAGTTACAGCGACATTACACTCAGTTATAGCTGTATTACACTCAGTTATATCGATATAACACTCAATTATAGCGACATTACACTGGATTATTGCTGTATTAAACTCAGCCACTGTGGCATTTCACTCAGTTACTGCTGTATTAACCTTAGTTACAGCGACATTACACTCAGTTATAGCTGTATTACACTCAGTTTTAGCGGTATTACACTCAGTTATAGTGGCATTATACCCAGTTACAAAAGTTAATGCCAAACGTCACAAAACATTATTGCACAAACTTATAAAACATGGCTATACTACCAAGCGTCTTCACTCAAAGATTTTCAAAACTTGTATCAAATTCCGCTTAACCAGGGGCTATGGGCCGTGTGAATCCCATGTATTTCAAGATCCTCATGTTGTTCATATGAACACAGACAATCAAAGCGTGATTGAGATACATCATTCTCGAGATGACGACTTTACAACGAATATCGTATGGATTAAGAATACTGACCAGTGATACGGATTTAACATTTTTGAAACATCATGATGTCTTGCCGGCATAAATGAAAACTGTTGACCGCTTCCCTCTTTCAGGAAACTAGCTTATGTTTCTGTATACTAGGATTGTCTTTTTGAATTTGGTGCTATTGCTTTTATATGAAATAGGTCTCGGCATAACGGACGCGGATATTCTTTAATAAACGACAGTTGATTATGAATGACGGAAAACTGCTTGTAACTGCGGTATTACAGTCAGTTATAGCTGTATTACACTCAGGTATAGCGATGTTGTTCTCCGTTATAGCGGTATTACACTCAGTTACTGCGGTATTGTACTCAGTTATAGCGGTATTACACGCAGTTACTGTTGTGTTACTCTCAGTTATAGTGGTATTGAACTCAGTTATAGCGGTATTACAATCAGTTATAATGATATTGTACTTAGTTATAGTGGTATTACACTCAGTTATAGCGGTATTAAACTCAGTTATAGCGGTATTAAACTCAGTTACAGCGGTATAACACTCAGTTATAATGGAGTTACACTCAGTTATAGCGGTATTGCACTCAATTAGAGCGGCATTGCACGCAGTTAATGCTGTATTACACGCAGTTACTGTGGTATTACACACTGTTATAGTGGTATTACACTCAGCTATAGCGGTATTACACTCAGCTATAGCTGTATTACACTCAGTCATATCGGTATCTCATGGTATTACACTCAATTATTGCATTCCGTTATATAGAAGGACTAACGAGCAATATACAAATGCGTCAATGAATTTGTTTCAAGTTACGTTTGTGTAAGGTACATGTATGGCAGCTAATGGAAACGATACACCGCCAACTAAATCTTAAGGATTCGTTGAGAACAGCAAGTCTACCAAACATAATAATCTATAATCAGATACTTTACTAAATGACCCAAAAAACTATTGTCTTGACACCTTCATCTGGTCACAGGTTGACGAATTTGGCCCAGTGTTGACCGGGCCTGACGTTGTGACGCCTGGAGTTTACCAGTGTTGTCAACAGATAGTCTGCCCTATTCCAAATACAACAACACCCGTTACAGGCCAAGAAGTTGTGGGCTGGTTGATTTCCGTGAGCAATGGTTTCCAGCAATGGGGGACCGAAGAACTGTTTCTTCCTTACGATGGTCGTTGTATGACATGTACGACTTGTCTTTCAGCAGGATTACCAACGTGCAAATGGAAGGTATATATCTAGTTGTAGAATGTAGCTTGTATTGTTCATTATGTTGTCTATATTAGAACAGCAATGAGAGCTCTTCTTGTAAATGCCTTCCCTTAAACATCTAACATCCAATGTCTTGCTAGATTACAGTTGCACCAGATTACTATTCCGTCAAATGGGAAGTCTCTTGCAGAGATTGTGACAGATAGACCTATCTCAGTCGGCTGACTGCCAGTCGTGCTCAGATGGCATTTCCTCCCCCATTTTGCATACAAAGTTCTCATTGTAGCGAAAATGCCATTACTGGAAACGTGCGCCTTTGTCCTTTCTTTAATTTCTGCGCCAGATGCTACAAGAGTGGCGTGGAAATATATGTGGGCTGACGTATTTTTGGTTAAACTTGTCTGGTAACTCGGTAAAAACTTACGGTCTTGTTGTAAATGTGACTCCGTCTCTGTATATACGGTCTGCTTCGATTTCAGAGCAGCCACTGTTTTATAAACGGAAGTTGCATCGATGATGGGACCACCAGCCCGTATAACTCATGTGAAGTGTGTAATGTCAACAACTCGAGAACACTGTGGTCACAAGCAGGTAACTGTATCCTACTTAAACATCATTTTCGCTCGATCATCATAGGCTATTCATTCGGGTGTTTGGTTTGAATGAAAAAATGTCCTCAGTTTGTTGCGTTTGTAAAAATATAATTTTATCGCATTTACTTGAAAAATATGTATCTCTCACTTGCTTGAGAAAATACGTAATACCGGTACTGAACTTTTTATTCAGAATTGTCACTGAGAAGATTGGAGTCAAATTAATATTACAACAGTTTGAAAATGGGCATTTGTTTCTTTTTGCAAGTTTTGTTGATATTCTTGATGGAAATTCCTATCATATGTACAAAAGTCTGTTGGTAATCCATCTGAATAAAAGTGAACCAAGTAATAAAAACGCACAGTATGTTGATTGTAATTCGTCTATGATATTGCAGCCTATTGTGAGATTAGTGGTCCATGCTATGACCAGTCCCGTATGCAAATTTATTAATCGAAATTGACCAAACTCAAAGTGCAAATCGGAAATTGGGCATGTCATTTAATTATTCAGATATCATAGTGGGCGCAGTTTCCGTCATTCTGGGAAAATCGCAATGCAAGATTTGGAACCGATTATAATACCCATGCATTACTAATCTCTACATTTAAATTGTCGAATTATATATGCTGAGTGCATCTTTAATTGTTTTCTTTACAGTGGACGTATGTACAATTAACGGAGTGTGTTACGCCAATGGCGTGAGTCATCCCGCAAACATTTGTCAAGTTTGCAAATCGAGTATTAACGCATTAGTCCTTGCACGTGAGTACCGTTTATCAGGAAACCCGATATGGAATGTTTATTTCAGAGAACGTCATGATAGGGAACTTCAGAAAAAGATCAAATCGATTCAGCTACAGATTTGTCAATTATCTTACACGTGCCTGGTTATTCATAATTCAGCCATCGTCCATTAAAGAATATCCGCGTCCATAATCCAAAGACCTAGTCCATATTCCATATAAAAGCATTAGCACCAAATTAAAAAAGGCAATCATAGTATACTTAAACATAGGCTAACCTGGTCTTGCCCTTGATGCAGTTGTTGTTAGAGTATTCTGTGCCCATAAATCGCCAGATCTAAGTAGCCAAATGCTTGATGGGAGTAATGTTCAAAATTCTCTTCGCACTTCAGCCGAGTCCGGTGGTTGATATTATTATTAAAAATATTTTGCAAACAGGCTAGATTTTATCCTTTCTTTGGTTGCGCTTTCTTTATCTTCTGTGACAATTGTTCTCAGTTGTGCCATCACATGGTGAAAAAGTCTTAGCGCCTCAGTAGAGAAGAGGGTGTACGCAACTGAACTTCTGCTTTGGAATTGAGAGAGAGAGAATTAAGTTTTAATGTCGCGTTCAGCAATATTTCAGCTACATAGCGACGATCAAACACAATTCTAAGTACTCAAGCCAATAACTTAGTAAACCAACACATTAAAACATACACACATTAAAAGTTCTGCAACAAACCGATTTTTCTCTCGAATAACCCAAGACACAGTCCTCTCTCACCCGACTAAAAAGATCTTCTAAAGTAGTCGCTCGACAAAGAGAATATCTTACAATCTTAAAATCTATGCAGACGATAAGAATATGTTTCACTGTGAGATCTTCGTGGCATGGAATACACCTTGGGACTGGCCCTTTTTAGTAAATGTTCGTGAGCTAATCGTGTATGGCCGATTCTACATAGCCGGGTCCTGGTTTGATCGAAACGTTTCTGGCTGTTTAGATGGGTATGGCCTACAGTTTTTTGAACTCATTCCGATGAATACATTTCTTTTCCCATATTAACCACTTCGTGGTTAAAATTGAGGAAATTAATATAAAATTGAAGAAATTATAGCGATCTTGTGCCTCAAGAAATTATATGCGGGAAAGGGATATGTTATTCTCCTGTTCATTTGCATTTTATGTTGTGTAATCAAGTAGATTTTGGTAGAATATTGTGACAATTGTTTGCTTTTGTGATAGAAACATCAAAATTGCCATGAAGCTCTTATAGGTTGATTAATACTAGAAGGTGAATCACATTCAACCTCACCATGTGACGGCCGTGTCTACATCTGGTGGATATGGATATCCCCCTCATATACAACTGCTGTTGTAGAACTCTGCTGAAAAGTTTCATTACCATTGTGTTAATATAGGGATACAAAGTCACACAATATAATTCTCGGTGAACATCTACGGGAAAAGGAGAACTACGCTGGCTGCTCTTCTGGCATCGCAGTAACGTGTGTTGGAATTTCAAATGAATGGTTTTGCAGTTATTTATCCACCGTACCCAGTGTATACAAAATAATACCCCGTTGTCATCATTTAAATCGGTAGTTTGTGATTACAAGCGTCTAGTCCGTCATTCATAATCCAGCCGTCGTCCATCAGAGAATATCCGCAAGAGAGAAGCGGTCAACAGTTTTCAATGATGCCGGCAAGACATCATGATGTTCCAAAAATATCAAATCCGTACCGCTGATCGTTCCACAGGGTTCTATCCTTGGTCCGATTGTATTCCTTCTGCAAGTTACCCTTTTTGCCGATGATACATCTGCTACACTGTCCAATTGATGATCCCAGTCTGCTTATGGACATCATGTCACATGAGCTTAATAAACTTCACAACTGGTTTTCATGTAATGAGCTATCTCTTAACATTTGGAAAACAAAATTCATATTCATAAAACCCTCAAAACGATGTAAATTTAATAAATTACCCAAGCTCATTATATCTGGTGATGTAATTGAGCAACAAGATCGAATTTCAGGGTGTTTATTTTAATGATAAACTTAACTGAACAACACATATTCGGGAAGGAAATAACAAAAAAAAAATAAGTAGAAATTTTGGAATTATTCACCATGTTAAAGACTGTTTGATAAAAAAAACTCTATATATATATTTTACTACTCTCTGATATATCCCTGCATATCATATTGTAATATTGTGTGGGGTAATACCTCTGCAACCCAGCTCAGGACCCTAGTGGTATTATACCAAAAAAGAGTTGTTACATTGATTACGTTTTCTGAAAAATATGAGCGCACTAATTCACTGTTTAGTCAATTGAATATACTGACAGTACAAGAAATAAATAACTATTTAGTTCTTTTATTCGTTGATAAATTTTGCAATCACCAGATTTATTGTCACAGGCCTTTCTTACATATTTCAGAAAATCATCAACCATACATCGTTATCCGACCAGGCAGTCACATAATAATCTCTCGTTTTTAGGACGAAAATAAAGGGTCATCGGATTTGGAACAAACTGCCATCTCCGCTGAAATCTTGTACTTCCGCTTCGCTATACAAGTCGTCAATTTATTGTGCAGAACTTTCGTATAGTAACTGTAATGTATTGTTTCAGTTGTGAGTATCTCGTGGAAATTGGAACTATGAATCAACCTGGGATACAGTATTCCTGAATATTGTGTGTCACAATGTACATGTATGTTAGTGCTAACTTGTGGGGGTTTTTTATTTTAGTGAACAACGTCTATTTTATGGAAGTTCACCGGGATAAACCCATATTTTATTACTTAAAGACTGGGATAAAACAAGCCCCTTTGGGTTTTCATTCGGCCATTACAATTTGTTATTGTAAAGAGAATTTTGTTGTTTTGGTTAAATAAATTTGAAAGTAATTGAACTGTAACCTCATTTATATGAAAAGATATTTTTGTCTTTTCTTTCTGTTTTGCAAATTTCTCTTCAGTTAAATTGGAAATAACATTTCGAGTTGAAAGACATTAATTTGGAGCATTTTGAGTTGTAAACTGCGCGCATTTGAGAGAAAAGTCGAAAGCCCCTATTTGTATTACATTCTCGTGCCAGCTATTTTAACTTTTCTCCTGTTGCTTTTTCAAGGGACGATGCCAGGTGGCTATAAAAAAATAAAACACAGTACCAAGTGCTGCATGACCTTTAGAGCTCAGCATCAGAGGCAAATTTAAATTGGCGGCCACGAGAATATACTGAAAATCTGTTGTTTGTTTCAATTTCCTTTAACTGTGAACGTGTCTGGAGTTAATTTTTTTTCACAACAAGAAATATTTTCCACTCAAGTGAACATATTTTTTTAGGAGCAAAAATATATGAAATAGGAAACTGTGGCGTCATCAAAGTGGGCAACGAAACTGCTTTAAATCCTGTGTTAGAACATTATCCAGATATATATCGTGGAAAGTTTCTGCTCTCTACGACAGTGGTAATGAAACTATTCCTGAAAGCGGAGCGCTGTAATGTCGAGGAAAGTGCAGGGGCATCAATAACCATCAGAAATGGCCATCACTTGTGGGGTTTAAGGTGGTTTACCTTCCAATATTTACCTAACCACACAGAACTACCTTCATGCATAGCTTTAAATGCGAAGAATTCTACTCAAATCCACCTGACTAGTACAATTGGGGGAATGAAATTCCCCTGATTTGCCAGCCTGTCATCAGGCTTTGGTGGAACATCATCATTAGGTAAACATCTACCGGTATTATAAGAAATAAGAGTTTTAGCGTCCTGGGGACAGTAGAAACTAAACGGCATGAATCGGTCGATTGTCGTATTGCTCATTTTGTATGATAAAAATTATCAGATTGGCGATTAAAATAAGATGTGACTGGTATGCAATGTAATAACATGAATTTTCGAGAAAGCCTTTGCTTTTGTTTTCATACTGCTATGGATTTATCTACAGCTGGTTACTGTTTTGTCAACAATGTCTGTTATGCCGATGGGACCGGTGACCCATTTGCTGGGAATCAATGCGTGACCTGCGATACCTCAGTCAGTACCACGGCGTTTTCATCTATAACCAATGTCCCAGTTATAATCGGGCACCAAGTAAGTTATATTGTGATATCACCATATTGGACCCCTTTAATCATAGCTTGAGGTGGGGTGGTGTGGGAGAGGGGGGAGTAAATTGAGATGGAGGGGGTGCACTCGATGTAGTTTGATGAGAGCTACATCGTTGTTTTGGTGTGTAAATCACGGACATGGAATGGAGAAGGACTGCGGGGATTGAAAGATCCATGTAAAACACAGACCTAAAATTTTCGAAATTCCCAAATTTTGCAAACAAAGCTCTCGTATTATTTGTACAATTTTAGCATCCAAGCCTAACTATCGCGAGACTTGTTGCAAATCTCATGAACATACATGTAGTTAAATCTGGTTCCCAAACCATCCTCTCGCTGGACTCAACTTAAGTTTACGGTCAAAAAACCTAGGTTATCTAACAGACAACCCCAAGTTTCTCTTTTATTTTGGACACTGCTCCAGAAAATTTAAGTTATCGGTCGATACACAAGCAATTTTTCCCAGACCGAGGTGTACGCTACTGAACGGTACTGCATGGAAAGGCCCACCATACATGTAGGTACTGAGCTGTAACTGAACAGTTCCTGTGTGGTAATCCCAGTTCAGAACTACACTGCATTGAACTGAGCAGTACATGCCAGTTAGTAACAGCCTGGTTCCAAGAGGTAGCTGAGCAGTACTGCTCAGTAAACAAGTTGGTTACTTTTCAGTTACCATGTAGTAGTGTTCAGTGCTATTCTTTGTGATAATGTACAGCATCCAATCAGTACTGACCAGTTACTGAATGGAAGTGTGTGGCGATACTCATCAGTACTGACTGGTACTGTATTGATGTGTAGTGTTCAGGGGCCTTTCGATAACAGGGTATCCTACGGGTTTCGCGCCCTTTCCTGCATGCTGACTGATCAAAACGTCAGACAGAACCACACAATCAACATGTATTCAACAAACAGATAACTGAGATTATTCATTTAATGTGGACTATCCTGTATGACCGAGCCTAGTTTATACCAGCATTATCATAGACTGGGTATGGTACTTAGAACTAGGCCTTTAGTCAGTTCAATAGCTATACATATATGCTGCAT
The DNA here is from genome assembly GCA_036873755.1 of Hanleya hanleyi. Lineage (NCBI taxonomy): Eukaryota > Metazoa > Mollusca > Polyplacophora > Lepidopleurida > Hanleyidae > Hanleya > Hanleya hanleyi. The sequence goes on along the minus strand of JAVTVY010047573.1, from coordinate 13,456 downwards.
TGCATGGGACTGAATTGGGGGAAATAATCTAGGTATAATTTAGATATCCGGTCAAGCTGACTGACCACACCAGACAAGTCAATGTAATTCACACCAGCAAATCACACTTAGTGATATTTAGATAGCTACTTTGGCAAATATTTTGGCAAATACTTCGGTTACACACATGCTTGTCTCTGGGTCAACAGCGATTAATACAGGCAGTGAATGTTATTTCACTTATCAGTGTGAGCATTTTGATTCCGTATAATTAATTTCGCCACGTGGTTCTGTCTGCAGTTCTTGTTGGTCAACAATCGGGAAAAGGGCACGAAACCCAGAGTACCCGGATATCGAAACTCTAGGTTAGAAAGTCGAGTTTCACTTCACGACAACCATCAATTCGAAAACCTAGGTTATCGACTGATAACTTAGGTTTTCTACACGAATGTCCAAAACAAAAGAGAAACTCGAAGTTGAAAGAGAAACTCGAGATTGTCTGCTAGATAATCTAGGGTTTCTGTCCGATAACTTAAGTTTTCTAGTGACAACTGTGATTTCCGATGTTGAGAAATATAAACTCGATGTTAAAGATAAGCTCGGGGTTATGCGGTAGATAACCTAGATTTTCGACCGTAAACTTTAGATTTCGATTCGAAAACCATGGTTTTCTCTTTGATAACTTCAGTTCTCTGTTTGAAAACACTGTCGATTCAATAACTGAGTTTCAGATTATTTGGACATTTGCCTTCCATAGCTGTCCCCCTGAAAAGGCCTAATTTATAAGAAATGATCGTAGGCCTACATTTGCCGAAAGGGGTAGTGTTCTTAAAGCCTCCATTCAGTCCCAAGTGAAGCGGCTCTATTCATTACTCGACTAACTTCGAGTTTCGATAACAGGGTATACTAAGGGTTTCGCGCCCTTTCCTGCATGCTGACTGATCAAAACGTCAGACAGAACAACACAATCAACAGGTATTCAACAAACAGATAACTGAGTTTATTTATTTAATGTGGACTATCCTGTATGACCGAGCCGAGTTTATACCAGCATTATCATAGACTGGGTATTGGTACTTAGAACTAGGCCTTTAGTCAGTTTAATAGCTATACATATATGCTGCATTGCATATGACTGAATTGGGGGAAATAATCTAGGTATAATTTAGATATCCGGTCAAGCTGACTGACCACACCAGACAATTCAATGTACACACCAGCAAATCACATTTAGTCATATATAGATAGCTACTTTGCCAAATACTTTGATTACACACATGCTGTCTCTGGGTCAACAGCGATTAATACAGGCAGTGAATGTTATTTCACTTATCAGTGTGAGCAGTTTGATTCCGTATAATTAATTTCGCCACGTGGTTCTGTCTGCATTTCTTGTTGATCAACAATCGGTAAAAGGGCACGAAACCCAGAGTACCCGGATATCGAAACTCTAAGTTAGAAAGTCGAGTTTCACTTCACGACAACCATGAATTCGAAAACCTAGATTATCGACTGATAACTTAGGTGTTCTACACGAATGTCCAAAACAAAAGAGAAACTCGAAGTTGAAAGAGAAACTCGAGATTGTCTGCTAGATAATCTAGGTTTTCGGTCCGATAACTTAAGTTTTCTAGTGACAACTGTGATTTTCGATGTTGAGAAATATAAACTCGAGTTTATATTAAGATAGAGAAACTCGGGGCTATGCGTTAGATAACCTAGATTTTCGACCGTAAACTTTAGTTTTCGATTCGAAAACCATGGTTTTCTCTTTGATAACTTCAGTTCTCTGTTTGAAAACTTAAATTGTCGATTCAGTAACTGTGAGTTTCAGATTATTTGGACATTTGGCCTTCCATAGCTGTCCCCCTGAAAAGGCCTAATTTGTAAGAACTGATCGTAGGCCTGCATTTGCCGAAAGAGGTAGTGTCCTTAAACCCTCCATTCAGTCTCAAGTGAAGCGGCTCTATTCATTACTGCTTGAATCGGTCCAGTAGTGTTGAATAATGATGGGTGACTCCGCCAACAGTGCTTCAGTCGGCAGATAGAGACAATGTTGTATAGTTCTAATAAATAATAAAGAGAAGTGTTTTGCATGGATTAATCAATTGACATTGTTCACATTTAACCGAACTCAAGAAAATGAGATAAAAACCGAAGTTGTCAGTGACTGCATTAAGTGTCATTTCGTTCTCGGCTAATAGCGAACAAAAATCGCTGGGTGCACCCTTTATTGGTGTATTTGGTGTGAGGCGGGGGAGGCATTTCTTTGTTTAATTGGCATGTGTTGTAGCATCGTAGCATATGTTGAAATTTTGACAAAGGTGTGGATCATCCATGTACATGTAAATACTATTTGGGGCTCTGGTGATGGTTGGTTGAAAGATTACACGATATCATTGTTGAGTCCATGAACTTGATTGTGGAAGTCAAAAAATGTTGCATTCGGGATGGGGTAAATGAAATCGAAACCTCTTAACACGTCAATCACTCAAGGTGAAACTTTTCAAACTCGATGACAATTCTACAAGGAAATAGTGATATATGTAAGATGCGGGACAAATGGACGACGTCATGGGAAACCACCCCGAGTACTTCACATTCAGACTGGAATACAGAGGATTCTAAGACGTAGCCTTGGTAGATCAACCGCGCGTTTGCAGCTTTTCGTGTGGAAACTATAAAGTAACCAACCGGTCCCTGGCGCCGGTTTAAGCGGAATTAGATACGCTAGCCCGGGAGCTGTGATGACTGATCAGCTCAAATAAGTAACTCATCTGATGTTAATTGATATTCCTGGGGTAGTCAAGATGTTTATCAGATTATAGCACTGGAATTAAAGTACCTCTTTCCGAAATATGGAAGTCTAGACGGAATTAGGGAATCGATGAGAGGCGATTACCGCAAATGTAAATATTTTAGTGATATGATGCCTACTAGCCTTCCGTGTTCCGCGGCTGTTGGAATGATTTGGTGTTGGAAAATGGACAATGGATAAGGCATACGTCGCAAAGTTAGGTATTTTTGGCTGAATTATGCACTGATTTAGTAAAATGTGGAAAAGTCCATACATTGTAAGTGCTGGGAACGGGGTGAGGCTTTGTCGCTAGAAAATTTTATAGTTGTTTTCCTTCTGGAACACCACCTTTGATATGATATGGGGGCTTGCTTCAAAGTTATGCCGCGTGAATTTAATTACATGTATTGGAGGAATGTGGAGATTCAGATCGCCGACTGTCACCTGACCTTCTCCCCCCCATCTCCCCAGAATTATCAGAAAAAAATGGTACATTGGCATTACCTGAAGTTATAATAAAGTGTATGGCTTGAACAGATACGGTCCATCTCGGCTAATGTGAAAAAAATTGCAGGGTTTACCCTTTATTGGTGTAGGCTACTTGCCAGTGGTATGGGGGTGGTGTAAGATTTTGTTATATAATTAGCATGCGCTCTTCTTGAGCTGCAACTTTTATGATTTTATTTGACCATAAATAGTTTTTCTCTAAACCTGTTCCAAATTTGACAGTTTCAATATTCTGTTGGGGTTTTGGGGTTTGTTTTTTGTAAAACCAAACATAAATCCTAAAAATAGCACAAAATAAGCGGGTTTGGGGGTACCATTGTGCATAACAATCAAAATAATTCATAAGGAAGGCAAAAGAATCATTGTAGCGCTGGAATTGAAACTTCATAACACGTCACTCACTCAGAAAATCTGTGAATCTTTTTATGACTAGTCAATAAAGAATGTCCATGCCTAGTATTGAGGTGATTGGGCAAAATGATAAAACTTGTTAAGCCTCATGCCACTAAAATAAAATTGTCCCGATCCGTTGACTCCTTTAGGCAACCTATGCCCAAGAAGAGAAATGTTTCTATATTTTTGTTCTGGCTCTGCTGCGACCAATACTCTATGGTAAGTTGGTGTTTATGACGTGTGCTCAATTTTGGTGCGAGTTGATTTAACTCCGGCCATAATTAGGTGTGACTCGGGGGGACTATTGGAGTGTCTATATACCGCTTCCTCAAAGCAGAGAGAAAGGCCAAAATTGTGACGTCATTTGTTCGAGCGTGCATAACTCAAAAAAGAGATGGGCAAGACCCGTCAAGGTGTTTGTGGGGGTTGTAGCACTTGAATTACAGTATTTCGTGCCGAAATATGGAAGTCTAGATTGAATTAGAGAATCGGCGAGATGCAATTACACGTTAACATTGCCGCCAATGTAAATCTTTTAGTGGGGTCTGATGCCTGCTCTCTTTATACGGTTTATGACATTACATCAAAATAGCGTTTTGGTTGAAGATGTCCCAGTTGACATTTAGAGAATGTCTCGCTGATTTCAAAGGTTCAAATTGTTTTTATTTACACAGTTCAGTAAATCAATTAATTAGAAACCTTTTAATTTGTTTTCCTTTACACAGCTGCCACGAGACCCTGTGATGATATCTGTGCATTTTACATATCGCGTGGGCAACGAAACCTGGATTACACCTGTGCTAATGCTGATTCTCTTCACGCTCAAGGAAGAAGTGTATTGTTTTATAGAGAAGTGTGCGTTGTTTCGGACCATAACGCAATTATGTCGTTGAACTGTAACGGTATCACCCAAGTGCTCTCCCGTTTGACAGCTTTCTGTTCACATCGTCCAACAGCTGATCTGAGGGTGGCCAAGGCGGATCTAACTGCTTGTTAATGAATCATTTTTTTCTGTGCATGGATGGGACAGCACAAGGATGGACAACGGGCGACGAAAATGAGAACGAGATCAGATTTGATCAACAATCCTCGAAGATGGTCTACAAAACGAACAGTTGCCGCTGTTAATTCTTCGAACTCACTTTTGAAGTAAAGAAATTTCGAATAAACTTGCTCGCGACCTCTAAGTTTGTTGGAGAAACTGTTATGTTATACTGAAAGTCTCTTTTGCGTTTTATGCAAAGTTATCATCCTTGTTCTCAATCAGACAAACTCAGATTTTGAGATGAAATGTGTAAAGTTCCACTATAGAAAGCACTTTCATTTTACCTTCAAAAGCCTGTTATCGTAATTAGTGACAAATGGATAGATTGTCCGGAACATGGATAATGTTGTAAACACTACTAACGTCCGAACGCCCCTTAATGTCTCAATTAGAGATCAACACGCACAGAGTGCGGCTTTATGTCCAAAACTGGACACACAAGACTGAATGTTACTGTCCTAATGAGTGAGTGAGTGAGTAGTAGGGTTTAACGTCGTTTTCAACCTTGTTTCAATCAGATCACGACGGTGCCTACATGTGCCCCACGAGAGGTCTCACAGTGCTTTTCACCTTAGAAACTGATCACCCAGTCAGTACAGCACCCGGTCACCCATCCAACTATTGACCGAATTAGCACTCGATATGCATCACCTTGACTGTTATTGTCCTAACAGTAAATACGTATCTTTTCCAAAATTTCATTCAGCTCGCCGCCACAAGAAATCTGTTCAAAGAGCGAAGTGAGGATTTCGAAATGAAAACGATTTATCATTAGGCAGCTGTGAATGTTACACCTACTTTCAAATCTGATGAACAAGCCCTCTTTTCAAACTATAGGCCAATATCTATCTTACTCGCTCTCAGAAAAATACTGGAAAAGACAGCAGTATTAAAATATGATGACAAAATTTGATGGAGCAAACAATGTAATTTCAGATAATCAGTACGGATTCTGATCAAACCAATCAATTGCTCATGCGGCAATTTCTTTGTATGATAAATTAGTTGCCGCAAAGGACGCGAAACAGTTTAGTGTCATAACTGTTCTGGATCTATGATACGGTCAATCACGATATCCTCCTCTCTTAAGTTACACCATTATGGTTTTCGGGACACGGCCAATAACTGGCTCAGAAGTTATCTATCTAATAGAGTACAGCGCGTCTATATATATACTCCCATGAATATCACATGTGGAGTACCGCAATGTTCAGTTCTGGGCCCCCTTAACTTTTTGATTTATATTAATTACATAAATAATGCTACAGATCTCCTTATACTCTTTGCTGACGACACCAGTGTTGTATATTCCTCTGTAAATCTTGACCATGCCATTAGAATGTCACAAGAAGTAGATAAACCCCACATATGGTTTTCGGCAAACCTTTGAACGTGAAAAAAAACTTATGATTATCAAGCAACATATAAAAACAACGTCTGCAGCAGCCGCCACAATTATTTATAGCCGGTGAACTGATCGAAGCCGTCGTTATAGTTTCAAGTTCCTCGGTGCAGTTTTTAATAGCAAGTTAAATTGGACAAACCATAATTGACTATATTTGTGAAAAAAATAGCCAGAAATACAGGAATTATTAACCACATTAAAACTCAGTAACCAAATGAACACTCCTTATTCTGTACTACTCCATGATCTGTCCGTAGCTATCGTACTGTAACATCCTCTGGGGGAACATTTATACCACTCACCTGAACTCTTTAATATTGCTTCAAAAGCGTATTGTCTGTATCACCACCTTCTCGAATAAACGCGACCATTCTCAACCACTATTTTCAGATCTAAACATCCGGACCATAAGCACCAACTGACCATTTATAAGCCTGAACTTATACAGCTGCTTAAATCTGGTTAATAACTTTCTATATCATTTTGAGTTTATTCCTGCTCAGTTTCATAATCATTTTACAAAGTCCATCGTTACCCTGCACACGACATCGCGAGGTAAACTAATACACTCTTTTATGTATCCAATTTTTCCTATTATACAGCCAGAGTCACGGGACCACGGAAATGGAACAAACTCCCATCAAGACTTAAAAGCATGAACATCCTCGTCATTGTTTAAATCAAATCTAAAAGCTTTTTTACTTAAAAATTAATCTTCACTACTTCGCCTTTGTTGGTTATTCCATTGCCTATTGTATATTCACTGTCACCAGTTGTCTTTTAGTATTGTGACCAGACCTATTTCTTATGAGATAAAACAAGCCCATCGGGCTTTATTCCCGCCATAATGAAACATTTTAATTAAGATATGTACTTATTATTTTTCTTATAATTGGTGAATAAAATTTCATTCATTCATACATTCATAAGGGGTTCTCCAAAGTCCATAATGCAAAGACCTGTCCATTTAATTTAGAGCACATTAATCTGGATAAGAAAAGTACATTTAGAAATAATAACTGGTAGATGAGTTAGGCACCCCAAATGATTCCGAGCATAATCCCATGTACAAATGCATGAAATACGTAAACGGTCCTGCATTCGAATATGGCACGGATGTGGAATGCTGAACTGGTAAAAAACGAAATACTGACTTCGGACGTAAGACTCAACTTGTGCATATGTATGAAAAATGAGACGACACTCCGACCAATAATGTTCTAACTTTTCTTATGACAATAGAAGGTACTTAACGTCTAAATTTTGTAGATTAACCCGCAATCGTGTCGTGTTAATGTTTTGTTATGATATTGAGGGGCGTTTGGTCATCGGTATAGCGCGGAGTGAGAACCGCAAATGTCTTTGAAATATATTTAACTCGATTTTAGAATGCGATGCGATATTGCGGTACATTATTTTTACGGGGACTATAATTTGGGGGCTTAAAGTGAGCATTATTTTATGAATAAAATATATTGGCATAAACTGAGGAATTGTTCTCTTTTCTTTGGCATGCATCAAATTTTCCCCCATGCCACTGGATATCAAAACCAGACTCTTCCGTTTATTAGAAACAGAAAATACCATCTTTACAGTAGGCATAAGCTACGTGATTTATCGTACAGAGATGAAATGTCACTGTCGGAACTACTTTTCTGTCGTTCTTAGGGTTGATTGCCTCACCTAGCATCACCCATTAGTTCCTACTGGTTTATTCTTCCTTATTGAATGGTCTGTTATTTTCAAATAAACAAGCTTCTGCGGGGCCCCCATAATCATTTATCATGGCTTTTATCTTTCAATTGTATGCAAATTACTCCTTTTTTATTGTTTATGCTGAAGTGCGTATTAATTTGATAGCTGAATTATGGAAGACTCATCCATAAACTAGACTCAGTATTCACGAGGTCATGCCACTGGTTCTGAGAAATACAGTCCAGGAAATCTGTGTGATTAGTGATATATATTGCTCCATGTTAGTATGTAGAGCAAAGAAATTGTAGCGAACTTTGCAGAAGGTTTGGGCAGTGTAAGACCAGCTGTGTAAAACAGTTGACAACCCTGCTTCCACAGACCACATTGCAAGAACAGAAAACACGGTCTTTCATGAACAGAATATACAGTGCAAAATGATTCAGTGGATTGGTCATTGATTAGCAGCAGTGTCATACATCAAAATGTGTAAACTCTCTAACAGTTCAATCACCTTATATTCAAAATCACGAACAAATTAAGGATAAAATTCAGTCATTCATTCTAATAAATTTGACGATACTCTAGAATCAGTAAAGTAAATGATGGATAATCTGAATTATTTTGGACCATGTCAAATTTCTATGATTGAATTATCAGCGGATTTTTCATACTTACAGTTTGATATACAGTATCCAGGTGCAGAAAGAGCTACTGTACACATGCAACTAAAATACATAGTGCCCCCATCTAATAAGAGGGACGGGGCATAGATGAATCGCTTTGTCCATCTGTCCGTCCGTATGGTCAAATTTGTCTGGATGATATCCCAGATACTGTTTGATCGGCAACTTCGAAACTCTCACGGAGGACACTGTATCACCTTTCTTAATTGGTGATCAAGTTCGAAACTTGCACGAAACATGCTTAGCGCATTATAGATATACACCGACAGATTTTTTGTCCAATTTAATATGGATACCAGATTTGTACATAAATAGATAAAATTAGAATGTGACGTACCCTAATATTTAGGCAACAAAATTTCGAAATTCACTTCGGCCATCTTTGATATATTTTATTAGCAGTTTTGAAATATAATGGCGCATTTAGATATATTGAAAATACCTGTTAAATTGTATACAAGCAAACACCAAACAGCCCAAAGTCATTTGGGAAGTAAATCGACCATCTCGACGCTCCTGACTGAACATTTCTATATTATAATGTACGTATGGAGCACCGTTTAAGGTTCGGCCAAATTAAACATTAAGATAGAATATCCATGAAAGGACGTATAGGGTTAACAGCAAAGGAATTGTTCTGGGGTAGGTAAAGCCTAAAATACATCAATCACCAAATACAATAACGCATAATTTCATGGGCAAAATTCAGTCGTCTAATGAATTTGATCATCCTCTACAATCATTGAATAACCAAGAAATAATGGTTCATCTGGACGATTATTGTCAACTTGGTGTTCTAATAAATTTTATCACCTCCTGATTTATGGCGAGATCTATTTCACTTCATGTGATTGAATTATTGGAGGATATACTGCAAACGCCACACCACCGTTGATGATAATGATCGTGGAGACAAAGACCCATGCCCACCATATCTATAGGACCATCAGGATTTTTGCGAACATTTCCCCCGGCGGATAAACATAAACCTCCTGTCAGTGGACCATAAATTTGGACACCTTGACATTTATGTAACCACAGCAAAACCGACAACGTCAGCATTTATCCATTAGCATATCTTACATCTGATATATAAATCTTAATCTTTCTCAGCAGAGGATTTGTATATCTTCAGTTAGATGAGAACAGGATATATGTATATATTCCCAATAACACATTTTCAAAGTTTATATATCCCCAAAATACGCTACGTCGGAAATATGAATACGAGATAGTTTGTCGAGAATATATATATTGTAAAGAAATTTATATTCCAGAAATAACACAAGGAGAGATATGTAAATCTGGTAAACTAAATAAATATTTATAAATCTTTCACATATTTTATTTTGGGGATATATTATTTACATTTTACTAAACTCACGTGCATTTTTAACAGGTTTATATATCCAACTCCTAAATACCAAATATTTATCAATAAATACTGTAGATTAAATCAGAAAGTGATAAACAGCGCCTCATATATACATATACACCGGTCATGTTTGTTTACACCATTCATATACATGTATGTACAAAACAGCTGGTTTTGCTGCCCATGTAAATACATACTCTTCTGTTTTTGTCCCCCGAAATGGTTCTTGCTTCTTTATGTCCGTGGACGACCATGGATGTCCATGTACAAATGTATGTCCGTGCATGCCTGTCTGAATTTTCCTCAAGCGATACCTTCCAAACGCTTTGTAGGATTCTTCCGAAATTCGGCATACGCATTCCTTGCGACAAGACGCTGGTTGCTAAAGCATTTCAGCAACATCTGCCTGAAGGTGGCGCCACTGAGTTTCGCTTCTTCGTGTCCGTTCCAGTTAAAATGGGTCTTGCTCTATTGTGTTTGTGGATGTCTGTTCAAATTCTTCACCGGTGATAACTTCCAAAAGCTTTTTCAGATTCTTTCGAAATTTAGCATATACACTCCTTGTGACCAGACGTGGGTTGGTATTGCGTTCCAGCAAGATCCACCTGAAGGTGGTGCCACTGGGTCTTGTTCCAATCTTCTGTGCATGTCCATGGTTTCCATTCAAATTCTTCACAAGCGATAACTTTCAAATGCTTTGTCTAATTAGTTAGTACATGCATTCCTACTCTCTAAAAAAAGTTGAGTGAAATTTCACTCAAGTAAGAGTGGAAATTCATCCCACTTAATACTTGAGTGAGATTTTCACTCAACTTGAGTTACTTTTCACTCAACTTGTGTTAAATGCACTCAACTTGAGTAACATTCACTCAAGCATAAGAGTGGAAATTCATCCCACTCAAGTTGAGTGAACTTAAGTGGTTTTAACTCAAGTTGAGTGAAAAGTAACTCAGGTTGAGTGAAAAGTAACTCAAGTTGAGGAAAAAGGAACTCGAGTTGAGGGAAAAGTAACTCAAGTTTGAGTGAACAGGTACATTTCATTCAAACTTGAGTGGAACAGTTCAATCAAATTTTTTTAGAGGGTATCATTCGATACCAGAACTAGGTCAGCCTTACTAGGAGAGCCTACAGTACATGCATTCCCATCATTCAAATGACCTTGAACTATAGTGATCACGTGACCTCCACGTGAATGGGAAAACCTCGATGGAATGAGAGCATACAGTACATGCATTCTATCATTCAAATGACCTTAAACTATAGTGATCACGTGACCTCCCCGTGACCTTCACACGAAAGTAGGTCAATGCACGTTTATAAGGGTTACATATACTACTCATGTGGTCTTCAAAACCACTGTATATCTGAATACATAGGAAATCCGACGAAACGTGGTACCATAATTTTTAAGTCAAGATGCTATCAAATAATTATTTTAATGAAGATCTCTCATTCTGATATACTTTCAGAGGAACATGAAATTTTATACCTGTAGACTTTATTTCGATGCGCAGTTCATGGACGTATCTCATCCAATGATTCAAAATCTAAAAACAGGTTCGAAATAAGTTACACTGAATAATAATGAGTCATCTTATACCATTTTCAATGGTGATGTTTCTTTCTACCACACAAAAATATACCTGTAGAGAAATTGCGCCGTCAGAGCAAGTATGCCACTACATATCTCTAGGACAAATGACAAAATAATATTAAATGATTCATGTTTAATGTAATATATTATCCGTGTTTTAATGCATATGTACTCACCGAATGGTTCAAAGCTTCATTTGAAGGCATCTCGATTCCATTCTCGAAGCAAGTCGAGTTATTTCGAGGGGGATCGAGATGGTTTTGTGCTTCAAGAGAAAACCGGGAGCAAACCGGTACAACAATCGATAGAGATAAACTGCGACCCTTCGAGAAGAGATATTTATCCGCTTTACTGGACGCGACCTGTTACCTCGATTTCAAGTATAGTTGAATGTATCAAATAATTTTCGACTTTAAATTTAGATGAAGTTTCGAAATCTAGTAGGTTAGTATTTCCGCTCAGTACGCTAAGTCCCTAGATCTATTATTATTTATGAAACAACTTAGGGGTCACGTCCAATCAATCGAGATGGTTTTTCGATAAACGAGTAAAACCGATAAATATCTCGTCTCGAAGGGTCGCGGTTTATCTGTATCGAGTGTTGTCCCGGTTTTCTCTCGAAGCACAGGACCATCTCGATCCCCCTCAAAAGAACTCGACTTGCTTCGAGAATGGAATCCATATGCTTTCAAATGAAGCTTTGAGCTATTTGGACTGTATGCTCGATATATATATTCTCTGTAGCGAAATTAATCTCGGCGAGTACATATGCATTAAAACAGGAATAATATATTAGATTAAACATGAATCATTTAACAGTATTGTCATTTTTCCTAGGCATATGTAAGTTTATATAAGAAAAATAACGAAAAAACCTTCTCAACTTTCTACATCATTATATTCCGACTGCAGTTTCGAACGTAATGTTCTTTTCAAGGAATACTGTTTTCAAATGACAGACTGGTATATATACAAATACAGGGCACAACGGTCGCTAGACGACGTGCCTGGCTTAAGCAAGCAGTGACTTGATAACATGCTGACATTAATAGAAACAGTTGGTCACAATAAACATGAAAAGAGAGATTAAAAGGGATAATTCAAACGAGTACAATACATGCAGTAAAGAATAATCAAAATCAAACATAATTGGTTTCGAAGCAGAGGTGGGTCTTTTCAGGATATGACATGCTTCAACAGTTTGATAAATACGTACATGTATTGCATGAAATCTAATTTCACAAAGCTGTTAAACAAACAAAATAACAAATATATTCAAGGTCTATGTGATCCGTTTAATTCGGAACCATACCTTTCTATAAACATCGTTTCTTTAACATCCAATAAGGCTTGATTCTCATTTAGTACTTTGTAAAATGGGAAAACTTTAAAAGAAGGGGTCAAATGTATGGCACACTGTCTGATGTGTCGGCTGACAGGGAGATGACAATGGTTTTCATTATTAATCTGTTGCCTGTGAACAGTTAATCTAGATCTTAAATCTGTGGTTTGACCGATATACTGTTTTCCACAGCCCTGACAAATCAGTGCGTATACAACATATTTACTGTCACATGACATGTTGAATTTAACCTCAAACACAGAATTTGTGTCATTGAATTTAATGCTAGGTCCTTCTAGTATATGGATGCATAGTACTAAATGAGAATCAAGCCTTATTGGATGTTAAAGAAACGATGTTTATAGAAAGGTATGGTTCCGAATTAAACGGATCACATAGACCTTGAATATATTTGTTATTTTGTTTGTTTAACAGCTTTGTGAAATTAGATTTCATGCAATACATGTACGTATTTATCAAACTGTTGAAGCATGTCATATCCTGAAAATACCCACCTCTGCTTCGCAGACCAATTATGTTTGATTTTGATTGTTGTTTACTGCATGTATTGTACTCGTTTGAATTATCCCTTTTAATCTCTCTTTACATGTTTATTGTGACCAACTGTTTCTATTAATGTC